>JBCEWC010008278.1:0-20197 GCA_038996855.1 Solanum aculeatissimum | reverse complement strand
CTTGGCCCGTGGTTTTTCCCTTATTTAGAAGGGTTTCCACGTAAAATTTTTGGTGTCATTATTTTCCCATTTTTTCCCATTATTATTTTACCATTTATTATTTTGTGTGGGTCCCTCATTTTTCCCAACATACAATTACTTTCTTTGTTCACTTTTACTTCTCACTATTGCACTTATCAAGGTCAAACTATATGAACTTTGACAAATATTTTAAAATATATTTTTTCATCATGTTAATATGAGAAGAATTATAACTTATAATATTTTTCGTTTAGTTTTCAACTATCTAAATTTAGTTAAGTTGATCTCAAAAAATAAAATAGTGACAAATAAAAATGAACAAAGACACAGTAATAAACAAGAACCCGATATAAAATCATTATAATGATTGGGCGGCATAAACACCTGATTTTTAATTATGAAAAGTACTTTAAATAGGTGAGCATGGCATACTGTACAATATACGTAGGTTACACTCAACTAGTTAATTAATTTGGTATTACTTTTCCAAGAATTAACATAATTAATAATAAATCAATTTATTTGCATGTGATTTCAGATCTCTAGAAATAAGAACCTAAACAGAGAAATTAAAGTCAAAACACTTTGATAGTCAACTCATCATTATAAACTTTATTAGATGTTAAAATTAATATACAAATTTGGGTTCAACGAAGGTAAAAGGAGTCCAAGTAATAGGTCAAACTTTCTTCATTGTGGCTAGTACCTTATAGTATATTCTTTCACTTTTATAATTATTAAAAATATTAAGTTCAAGAAAATTAAAAAAAATTGATAGGAATTTTCTCTTTTAGTGAGTTTTATACGATCCAAATTTAGAGTAGTAGAATCGTAAATTTCAACTACTAAATGAGTTTTCCAATATCATTATTAATGACAAGTTATATTTTGATTAGTCTCCCATCTCGGTTATATTTTATTGGATATTCATTACCGAGTCACAAATATAAGTAAAAACATAATTCTGTCAACCAATTAAGATTATACTGATAAATACGAAAGATGTATTTGCATAGCAATTTTTGTCTTTAATTTCGTAGTGTTTGAATGTTACTTAGAAAGTATATTTTACATATTTGAATAAATCTAAGATATTAATAACAAGATTGGATCTAGAGAGGAATTAGGGTGTTCATCTGAATTCCCTCAATAGAAAATTACATTGCCACGACATATCTTTTAAATTTTAATGACAAAAGTACCTAAAAGAGAAACTTTACTTCAAATAAATAAATATATTCACCCAATTTTGTGTTTGTTTGCTTAGTGCTCTACAAAATTAAAGAGCATTTTCTCTATGTTTGTCCACCTCCTTTTATCTTGACCTTGAAGCAATCCTTCTTCTAGTGGGTACTCATTCAACTTTTCTTTCTATGATTTTTAGGAAAAATAACACTTGTAATTTGAAAAGAAAAAATTATTTACAACTAGTTATTCTTTTACTTTCATATCACATGTCTTTAATTATTATCACGCGTTTGATACTATAAGAACATATATATACTTTGATGGTATTAAGAAGGAGAAGACAGTGTTTTAGTGAAACTGTTTAATACCATCTAAGTATAATAAACTCTAGTGATATCAAAGAGGAATAAACTGTTTGATATCATCAAAGTATATATATATACCACCAGAGTTTAGAGTTCAATAAATAAGTTTGCGATTTTAATAATATTCTCTTAATTATTTCTTTAAAAAAGAGTTCAATCCTATATGTACCGATAAAGTATCAATATACTAATAGAGTATCATATACGATTAAGCTAAGTCATATATGATCGATACCACTATGGTATCATATACCGGCAAAGTCTTAATTTTTCCTTATTTATTTCTTAAAAATAAGAGCTCAATCATATATGATATCGATAAAGTATCAATATGCTAATGGAGTGTCATAGAGGATTAAACTCAATTCTATATAATACCACTATGATATCATATATCGACGAAGTATATCATAGAATAGTGATGCTAACATCGTGCTGACGTCATGAAAAAATAGGGTTAGTGGATAAATAGTTAAGGTTGGATCCATTTTTGATAAATAATTTTATAATTAATTTCATTTTGTATAATTTTTCCTTGTTCTGAACTACGAATTCGATCGATATAATCTAGCTAGTTAATAGTTCAGGCCCAACCTTTTTTATTTGTATAAAGATCACCAATCTAATAATTATGCGTATATATAATTATATAAAATATAATTTAGCCTACTTGTAGCTAGCAAGTTGTTCAAGATTCATAGCTAAAGCAACACAAACACCTTTAACTAGACTCCCAAGAAGTTCAAGCTTCCTTGAATTTTAGGGTGTACTCGGTAGGAAGAAAATAATTTTCATAAAAAAAAGTTTTGTCGGAGAAAAATATGTAAATTTTTATTTTTATATGTTTGATACGTAATTAAAAAATATTATTTTAAAATCTTTTGTACAAAATCAAAAAAATAATATGGAAGATGGAGGGTGGAGGTGAGCGGAGTACGGGTGTGGGAATAAAAATGAGCTTTGTTGAATATCTACTTTTTCCCTCAACTTCCACCGGAAATGACTTTTCTCATTTTTAAGAAATTTATTTTTCTAAAAGAATTATTTTTTTAAAAAAATTTAGCCAGCCAATTTTTAAAAAATTTTATCGTTGTTTATGGAGTATTGTTTTTTTCTAATAATCTATCCTAGTATATTATCTATGATATTTCAACTGTCACATGATTTTATTGTTATTTTGACTATTTTTACATTGTTCCTTATTTTGAGTCGCTTTATTGTCTTCTTCTTCATTATATCAAAATTTGTGACGCTTGAGCTGAAGATCTTTCAGAAATAACCTCTTTATGTTCACGAGATAATAATAAAATTTGCATATATTCTATTCTTTCCAAACATTATTTGTGGGATTAATTACTCTCATATGTTATTATTTTCTTTCCCATAAACTTAGGCATAAATCACTAACATTAATTACCACATGTGCCAAAAGCAGGTATCCTCACTATCACGTGCAACTCACATGTATACTAGTAAATTGTATAATGTGTAATGAATACCACATAGGGGAGTATTTTCCTTCTTACTCCATATGCCATCAGGGGCGAAGCTATATTCACTCAAGGGTAGTTAAATAAACATCTTTCGTCTAAATTTTTTTTCGAATATATATATTGAATATAGATATTTTGATATATATCAATTGTTGACACTCTTGATATAAAAATTATGCACAACACCTTTCGTCTAAATTTTTTTCCGAATATATATGTTGAATATAGATATTTTGATCTATATCAATTGTTGACACTCTTGATATAAAAATCGTGCACCCATGTTCTAAAAGTATGAACACTCTCGATGAAAATGTTGGCTCCATCACTACTACTCTACGTTTCTGACATAAAAAAATATAAAACAATTTTTAATATTTTTACTAATTTAAAATTAAGAAACATAACTCATTAATGACAAGCCATGCACTTGTTATTACTCTCCTAATAAGTACCTCAACTTTCCTCCCTACTTACCCAAATTAACATTTCTCCATTTCTACTCTCTTCTTCCTGTTCTTCTTCATCTTTCTGTTTAGAAATTGAAAAAAATATGTCTATAACTTCGATGCTAATTTGCATTGTTGTTCTTCTCTCTTTACTGGCGTCCGCCAACTCAAAGGTCCCCGGTGTTTACACCGGGGGCCCTTGGCAGGACGCCCACATCACCTTCTATGGTGGCTCTGATGCCTCTGGCACTATGGGTACGTTTCTTTCTCTTTTATATGTGTTGCAACCCTTAACTACTGTACTAGACATTTAGCTTGAATCAAGAAGTGTCAATATACTTATATAAATATTTATCAAATCAAATTTTAACATATATATACAATGTAATTTTCCAACGAACGAAAGGGTGTCGCTTGACACTCCTTGACCAAGGGTGGTCCACCCCTGTATATTTGATTATATATATAATTACCACGTTAAATTTGTAAATATCCATAACCAAAAGGTCCAAAAAGATCAAAAGTGTATAAATATCAATTGATTGAGAATTTAACATGTCTTGTAAAATATTATAGGGACTAAAGTTAGAATTCATAAATAATTAAGGGGTCAAAAGTGCTACTAACCCAATTAAGATATGTACATAAAAAAAATACTCAAGAGTCTTTTAATCGCCTTACAACAACAATATCGTTAAATGTGGATTTGTAGGATGATGTGTACTTAGATCTTATTCTTACCTTGTGTGAGCTAGAAATCATTTATTTATGATAGATCATTAATTTAAGAAGAATAATATAAATATCGCAGAAAAAAATAGTAAAAATTCAACCTATTAAAATCATTTAATCACATCTATCATTTATACCATGTTACAACTAATTAAAGTGACTGACTTATGTAAAAAAAAATTACACTATGAATGCACAAAAATAAAAATTTATTCGTCCTGTTGTTTTTAATTATTTTTTTTTAACCCACCAGGAGGTGCATGTGGATATGGAAATTTGTACAGCACAGGATACGGAGTGAATAATGCAGCACTAAGCACAGCTCTTTTTAACAATGGGCTAAGCTGCGGCGCTTGCTTTGAGATTAAATGTACCGATCAAAAATGGTGCACCCCGGGAAACCCGTCCATTTTCGTAACGGGTACAAATTTTTGCCCGCCAAATTACGCTTTGCCAAATGATAATGGAGGTTGGTGCAACCCACCCCGGCCCCATTTCGACCTTTCCATGCCCGTCTTCCTCCAAATAGCTCAGTACCGTGCCGGCATTGTCCCCGTAACCTATCGCCGGTTAGTCAAAATTTTAATACGTTAATTGATAATCTGATAAAAATAATAATTAACTTGTTATTTTGGATTATTCAGATTCAATTGTAGTGTATGAAATTTGTTACGTTAATTTAGGAGTAATATCTCTATGAGATAATAATAAGATTTGCGTATATTTTACCCTCTTCAAATTCCACTTGTGAGATTTCATTGGATATATATGTTATTATTATTATTAAGAGTGTATCAAAAGTTTAGTGTCAAAAGGGTTGATTTAATTCGTGCAACTGAGGTAGATGCACTCACTTTTTGTTTTTCAAAATATATACTCCAGGTTCGTTTTTAGTTGTTGTGTTGCATTTTTTAAAAATCAATTTAATTAGTTTTCAAAGCTAAGTTGTATTAAATTAATTCTTTATTTCAAAATTAAAATTTTTTATATTAAAAAAAAACTATAGGAAAAGTGTTATAAGTTGTAATTTTTTTCAAATCAATATGATGAAGAAGTACTACTTAAAATGTAAGTCAAAACTCATATCGTTCGACTCTCAAATACTCCTTCTGATTACTTTTACTTGTCACTATTTCACTTATCGAGGTCAAACTATATGAACTTTGATCAACATTTTAAGATATATATTTTTTTATCATATTAATATGAGAAAGATTGCAACTTATAATATTTTTTGTACAATTTTTAACCATCTAAATTTTATATTTCAAGTATTAAATTGAGTTATTTTAATTTAACTTTAAAGTTTAATCAAATTGATCTCAAAAAACAAATCAATAGCAAGTAAAAATGAACAGAGAAAATAGAAAATTGTAACAAAAGAAGTGTATATATAAAGAGTTTACGTTATATATATGACCTTAAGAATTTTTTTTTACACTATAGTGCTATAACAGAGTCGATAGTTTCATATGTGAAATTATTGAAATCCAATCTTTTATCGTTACATACATATATTTATTCCATAAATATATCGAAAAATACATTTTAAAGAGACTTATCTATAAATATCTTTTGATTGATCCGACAGTATAACATATATATAATTATTTTTTTGTTGTACTAAACAGGGTTCCATGCAAGAAAGAAGGAGGAATCAGATTCACAATCAACGGTTTCAATTACTTCAACATGATCATAGTAACTAACGTGGCAGGTGCTGGTGACATCCAGCAAGTTCAAGTCAAAGGTACCAATACTAAATGGATAATTATGAGTAGAAACTGGGGGCAAAATTGGCAATCCAATGCTTTGCTACTTGGTCAAGCACTTTCCTTTAAAGTCAAAACAAGTGATCATCGTTACCTTACCTCGTACAACGTGGCACCTTCTAATTGGCAGTACGGCCAGACTTATCAAGGCAAAAATTATCGAGTTTAAATAAAATTAAATTAAACTAAAAAGAAATAAATTAATTTTTTTTCATACTATATAGTACTTATTAACATACCATTTCCCCTTCCTTCAATTTTTCTCTTTTTTAATGGGAAGAATTATAGGTATATGTGGAATTAGTTTATTTTCGTTTTATATTTTGTAACCTTTTTTTTAATGAGAAAATTAGAATTATTCCACGTACGATTTGGATTTTTTTTTACTTTTAGTGATGATGTGGCTGCAGAAGAATCAACAAATGTAGCCCGCAGCTTTATTTGCAATAACTTATATATAATGGGAATAATTATAAATTGTCTATGAATATGAGTATAACATATTGTCTCTTATAATTTTTTAGATATACATTTGGTGATGTTTCAATTTATTTGTCTGAGTAGTTATATATTTTTTTTAATTTGCATCGAGTGTTTGAGTCTTTTAGAGACACGATTAATTTGGGACCACGGTAAATTCAGCCGATTAATTTCGAAGGTGCATAGGCCTGTGACAAGGAGTTTCCCACAAGTACACCATGATAAATTTAGATTTTTACCCGGTCTGATGACCCTCAAAAATTGTTTACATCTAGTGAATTTTGAACTTGAAACCTTGAAAGGGAGCAAACTCCAAGGCTCAAGTCAATTGCCACCAAGCCAATACCTGAGTGTTAGTTAGTTATATGTTTGGTTAGTAAAGAAGCCTGTTTTAATAATTATTATGCTTTAACGATATTAAAACGAATAGAGAGATTGTCACCCAACAACAATCGAGTATTCATAGTCGTCAAAGTTTACAAACTTCTTCTTGTGTGTGTATCTCCAAGCTAATCACTATGTCCTCTCCATATTCGTCTCGTTAAATCATTGGCTATGATCTCAATTGTTTGACAAAAACTGACCAAAGATACTATTGTCATATAGTGATATTATCCTATTGCTTTGATGCAAGCACAAGTTTCTTGTGCATTTGTAATAGTTTCAATTATCAATTCTCCCATTCAACAAGTGTAAATTTTGTTGGCTAATTTTGACTATGGATTCAATATTTTCCTGTTACACTGTTTATTGTAATCCTTCATCTCCATTTCAAGGACCATGACACATAAAACAAGACAAAATATCAAGATTCAAAGAGAACACAAACTCCTTGAGCCGACGATCTATCAAAAACTTCTCAAACTTCCAAGGTAAGGGGTAAGGCTGTTAATACTCTATCATATCCAGACTCCACTCGTGTGATTACACAAGTGTGTTCTTGTTGTAAATAGAACACTTGAGTTGTAGGTAAACTTACATAACTAATAAACTGAACACACATAAATCTATTGTTCAACCATTATCCAACAGACTAAAGCACAAAAACAGAGGACAAGCTGTACATCTTGATTGGAAGACCTTTTCTTAGTTATGTGCCAGAAGTTCTTGAACAAAAGAGTACTAGTAACAGGCACACCAAAAACTTACTTTCCTCATTCTATGAAAGAAGTGAAAGTGAAGGTCTTGGATACTTGGACTTCACAGGGTTCTCTTCCGTGCTGCTTCTGCAGGATTTCTTGAGCCCAAAACTTGATCGACTCTGCTGATTTACCTGCCGGACTTTCTTATCATTTTTCACTACATCCTTGGACTCCTGAAGCTGTTCTAGAGCTGTTACCACTTCGTCCATTGTTGGCCTTGACTTGGGGTCCATCGATATACATTGAAGAGACAGGATAGCAACCTTTAAGGCATGACTGAGTGAGTATTGTCCTTCAATACGGGCATCTAGAACACGGAAAACTCTACGTTTACTGGTCAAATAAGGTTTGGCCCAATCAACAAGACTATGTTCCCCCATGGGTCGATTTTTGTCTATTGCTTTCTTACCGGATAAAATTTCTAACAGAACTACCCCGAAGCTGAATACATCACTCTTTGCAGTAAGATGGCCTTCCATAGAAGAGAAAAGTTATCAGCTCAAAACTTGATTGCATTATAATTTTGAACAAGTACCAGTCAGCTCAGAGCTTTAACATTCTTGTACACATTTAACTATTTGCAAGGTGAAACAAAATGCAAATGTAGTTCATTCAATTTAAACTAAATTTTAATGGCAGAATATACCAGGACTCCCAGAACTTGGCAAGTTCTATTCAGTACACACCTAAACTTTACGTAGGCCTAAGGGGGCCGGGGCTATCAAATTTACCAAGTTTAGGGAGAAATGGGCCAACGTAAAGTTAAGTGTGTACAGAATAAAATTGCCAAGTTCGGGGGTCCTGAATAAAAAGACTCTATTCATCTGTTCTAACACTCTTATCTAATCATACAAACT
The DNA here is from genome assembly GCA_038996855.1 of Solanum aculeatissimum. Lineage (NCBI taxonomy): Eukaryota > Viridiplantae > Streptophyta > Magnoliopsida > Solanales > Solanaceae > Solanum > Solanum aculeatissimum. The sequence continues at coordinate 11,698 of JBCEWC010008278.1, read as the reverse complement.
CTGTATTTGGATACAATTAACAGGACAAGATGAGTATATGAGAATGTACACATAAAGTTTATCTTCTGTAGACCGAACCACGTAACGGCAATAAATAATACCATCTAATGGTGAACTAACTTAAAATGGAATCAGGAACCATGGAGACAAACCTGTGGATAGATATTCTGGAGCAGCATATCCATAAGTTCCCATAACCCGAGTAGACACGTGGCTCTGATCACCTATTGGACCATCTCTGGCCAACCCAAAATCAGAAAGCTTGGCATTGTAGTCCTGAAGATGTAGAGCGTAAAATTGAGTTTTAAAAAAACAAGTATCAGAAAACATGAAAGACTTCGACATCACCCATGTTTTAAGAGGACGGACAGTGTAAAATGACCATTTGAGATGATATTCACATACCGAGTCCAGCAGAATATTAGAAGTCTTGAAGTCTCTATAAATAACTTTTGTTTCAGCATTATGAAGAAATGCAAGGCCCCTTGCAGCACCAAGTGCAACTTTCATACGAAGGCTCCAAGAAAGTGGTTGGTAGTATGAACCTCCTGACCCAAAATTTAAAAAAAACACACATATCATCCAGGGACTGCACAAGCTTGTTCAGATGAACCATAAATACTTCCAGGGGTGGAAAAATATAAAACAAACGTAGAACTCACTCCTAAATAGATGGTTCTCCATGCTACCCTTCGGCATAAACTCATAGACCAAGAGTCTGTGATCTTCCTCTAAGCAATAACCAATCAATTTTACAAGATTTGGATGGTGTAGTTGCCCAAGATAATTTATCTCAGCCTGCAAATTTGTATGGTCGAGAACATAAGCTAAGTTACTTATAATAAGCAGTACTCATTTTGTAGCAGAATGCTATATAAGAATGAGAGCTAGATGCAAATCAAGTCATCATATACATCACGATCTTGTTTATCAGATTTGTTCTTTTCTCAAATCTACATATGAGATTACCTACCAAAATCCAGTACGCTCTCCATTCCAATTTGTTTGTCTTACTTTCCTTTTTAGGCGGTTTAAAAAAGAATGACTCTTTCCCTTTTTGAAACTCTTTAATGTCAACTTTCCACCTGACATGTTTAAGACCACGAGATTAAATGATATTTTGGTACATTCAACGTATCTTTAATTTAAGATCATAAAATTCAAAAGTTTTTTTTTTACTTCTTAAACTCACCAAGTCAAAACCAAAAAACCAATAGAAACAAAGGAAGAAGTTAATATACTTTAAAGAACAAACTGTCAGATAAGCCTATGGAAAAATGATTTCACAGTATCAACAATGTTTTTAAAAAAAATTAACTCCAGCAGCGGAGCAACTTCAAGTAGAACAAAGCTTCTACTCACCAGCCATTCTCTGTGCCCTTGCCACCCTTCTTGGTTTAACTTTTTCACCGCTATCACGATCCCTGAGCCAGGCTTTGATGCTGCAAGAGTATGTTCGTCGACCCACCCTTTGAACACTGAACCAAAACCTCCTTCTCCTACTACACTATCAGGACGAAAATTTCTGGTTGCAGCTCGGAGTTCACTAAAAGTGAAGCTCCTTAAATTGGAGGACTGCAAGATCTCGCCCTCACTCCGAGGAGTTGGAGGTATGGAAGCAGATGAGTGTTTGCTATTAGATTTACTAGTATTACTACCATTTCCACTAGCATTTCTTGAATCCAACCCTAAAAGAATCCATTTACAATGCAAACAAAAGACAGTAAGCAAAAGAATCAAGATGTACATCCAACAGTAGAAAGCAATTACTACTAATCTCCACACACCAAGCAAATTTCCTTCATAAAACAGATACCTTTCAAAAGGTAGTATTACTGTTCTTTGAAGCACACAAATTAAACCTTCTTTGCAATCAACAAATAAATGATAGACAATACATTGGTTATCCATAAAACTTTACAGTGACCAGAAACAAGATTTGGTCTCCATTTGTACTCATCCCCTGCAATGAGTGTGGGGGTGGTGGGTTGGGGGGTTGGAACATTTTTCTTTCTCCTCCCTTTTTTTGATTCTTCAACTTTTGAAGCAAGCAAATACTTGAACTCACCAAAACACTCAATATATAAGAAATTCTTGCAACTGAGCTAGGATAAATCAGCAACAGTACTAGCTAACAAATCATACCTTTTCAAAAGTAAATTATACAAAAGATAGTGAACTTACTATACCTGAAACAGTAGAAAATGTTGCCTCAGCCTTGATTTGGTTACTCAGACAAATCCCCATTTGAGGAAAACGAAAAATGCAAGCTTTATAGCTCCACTAGCCAGCTCAAGTTTTCACCATTATATGCACAGATAAACACCAGTTGTTACTTCAATACAAACCCCAAAAGGTCATTGAACCCCAGATCTAGTGTGAACCCAAGAATCTTCCTCTTCCTGTTTCTCTACATCAAAGAAATGACAGCAAACTTGGAGATAAAAGAAAAAGACTGAAGCTTTCTAATGAACTGTGCTGTAATTGTTTAACCCCACTTGGCTATGAATAAAAGAAATTATGAAAAGAAAGTTGGAAGTAAAAGGACAGAGGGAAAAAGGGGGTTTCTTGCTTTTCTTGATTCTCTATGGTACTTGTGAAATTAAGTTTCTTTTGGACATTTTGTTGGTGAAAACTGAAAAAGCCATAGATTAGATAGTTGACTTGCTTTGTAGGTTCTTTGTCTTTTCTACTAGTAATAGCATAGGCCACAGAGTAGCTAGGAACAAGCAACCTAAAGAGACTGAAAAATTAAACAGGGGATTAAACTAGTTAATCAAATTAAAAGACTGTTAATGGCTGAACTTAGTTTCAACATTATCTGTTGTTGCTTAGCTGTTGGATTTTTGTCTGATATTTTGGTCTGTCTAGGTTGCTAGATTCTCTCTAAGCAAGGCATATTTAGGATTTAAGGCCTACAAAGGAAATGCCTTGCTTGGTTCCACAGTTTCTATAAACAAATGTGATCTTAATTTTTGGTAATCATTGAAGTTATGAATTTAATTGTGGAAATACAAGTATATCATTAATATATATTTTAACATATTATAGTAAGTTATTAAATAGAGTGTCCGAAAATCTTATTCTTACACTGAGGATAGAAATATTATTTATAATAAAATCTCAGGGAAGAAAATGATCAAAACAATGTGGAAAAAAAAAATATTGACATTGAAAGAGTTGTAATAAAATACTATAAAAGTCATGACAAAACATTATGTGGAGTAATTACAGCAAAAAAATATGATTAACGAAATATACAAGAAACAACAAATAGAAAATATCTGAGTTGTCCTCCGACTACTGGTAAAGAAGGCTAAGCGATATGTATTCTATGCTACTAACTTTCTATTAAATTTTTTTGTCTTTCATAACACCTACCTAAGGCCATATTCTTGTTAAATTGAATTTGTATTATGTCTTTTCTAATTATCTATCCTTAAATTATTATTTTTTTATCCACCTCAACCTCTCCTACAAACATCCATCGGCAACCTCTCACACAAATTCGCATTGAGATATCCATGTCTTTTTTCGTCATGTGTCTGATCCATCTCAACCTCACTTTCTGCAATGTGTCTACCTTCGTCAAAGTCACTTCCACCTTATGCTAGATATCTTTGTTTCTAATCATATCTCTTTTAGTGAGTCTATTCATTCATCATAACATTTTCAACTCCACAATTTTCACTCATAAATTCTTAATTGACCAATACTACTTCTTTAGACTTTGTTACCATATTTTTATCGCACAAAGGTAGCCTGAATGCAAACCTCCATTTTATAAATATTAAATAATTTTGATAATATTATAAATATCATAAAGCACAAGAGTAATAATGCATTGATTGTAATGCATAAATTAGTTATTTATAAAAAATATAATTTGTACTAAAAAATATGTAATGTAAATTCTAAAATATTCTTTTTTCATGCAACACATATCATGCATCAATTAAGTTAATATAAATATCGAGTGCGAATAAATTTTAGCATCATTTTACTATTTAGTTCAATAGCAACTCTGAACAAATTATATTACACGTATAAACACTCATTTGTTGCTTAATAACGAGGAAAATACTATGTAAATGTAATTGCAATGCTATGCATAATACAAGAAATATTATATAGGATTTATTACTTAAAAGACATTTATATATTTTAAATTCTTTCATTGTTCTAATAAATATATTGTATAAAACTTATTTTTCTACACCCTTCAACTAAATACAATATTGTTACATGTAAAGTTTTATGTTGGAATTATTTTTCTTAATTAAGACCCCAAGTCCCCATTACTTTTAAGACAAAAATAGACCAACCAATTTAATTGTCTACTAGTACCCTAATAAATATACGGCACATGAAGCAAAACAGTGATAGTTTTTTGACAACTACTAACCATATATAATACAGCCAAATATTATTAATAAAATGTTTTTTCTCCAAGGAAAAAAAAAACACAAATCCAAAATAATACTTAGGAAAAAAAAAACAAATATTTGAACAACAAATTGAGTGTTTTTTCTATACTTAAATTTTATAATAATAATAAAAAAAAAAAGAGTGATATTCTATACTAATGCAACTGATTCATATAAATGGAATAATGTTTGTATAAATTTTATATTTTAACTAAAAGTTTATTAAATATTAATTGCGAACACCTGGTTATTATTTATAATATTTTTTTAACGTCTTTATGGAAATTCATAAATTTTAAATTTATTTTGGATCAAAACTATTTCATATTTAACTCATTTAAATATAAGTGTCCGGCAAAAAGTTCAAAAAGAATTTTGGAGTATTATTGATTACGTACACGTACACGATGCATCTTTATATTTCACCATCAAGGATTTAATTATATTGCCAACTACTTGCTTTTATTTATTCATTTTAAAATTATATTTATATATATATTTTACTCGATTTGTTGAGTTATACTCCACCTATAAGGAAAAAGAAAATGTGGATTTAGATTCAAGCTATTGAAATTATGACAATAGGGAGCTAAAATTCTCACTTCCCAATTGATTTCAATTACTCAAACAAAATCCTAGCAAAAATAATCAAAAAAAACCAAGAACATCAAATGGGCATCTTTTTAATTAATCAAGCAAACAGGTTAACTAGCAATTCTAAAAGTTTACCCTAATTACTCATTAAGAAGAAACTAAAATTTGAGAAATTAATATTCAGCATAATCTAAGTCTTCCAAATGACAAAAAATAATTATTTATACTAAGGAAATAAATAAGACATTTTCTTTATAAGTTTACCCTTAATGAGATAATTGCTTTGTTTGGTTGCCTTCTTTTGTGAATTCGTGAATTCTTGAATTCATGAAATAACTATTTGTATATATAGCCTCTTTTCTTCTTTCACCTTCACTTGACAGACCTTTCACGTATTGTATGTTTATTTTTAGTGATCCTCAATCTCCTCTCGTGCTTCCTTTTTCGTGAACACTGCTTGTAGGTCTTGAAGATACTTTGCTTGACTCCTTTTGAATGGTGTTGAGGAGTACATGCCAGTGTGTCACACATAAGGGCATATATAGGTGAGGGTCATTGGATTCACACGAATCCATGCATCTCTTCCTAAATCATATATATTAGTGTTATATTTTCTTTAAAAAAAAAAAAGAAAGATATGTAATCACATATTATGATGAGATTGAGTGTACTTTTTTTTATTGAGGTTAGAAAGTGAAACGAATTCAATGATTAGAGTCTAGAGATCAAATCGATCAAATTTATTATATCTTAGATCCACATTTTCTTAATACTACATTCCTTCCCTCAAAATTTTGAGTACACGTATCAGTGTCATTTATGCTTCTGATGTTATCGCTACTGAGTCACAACAGTCTTTAGTGTTAAATTTTGAGTTTAAAATGTCACTCCTTTCCTTTATTGAATTACAACTATCATTTACGATTCAAATTGATACTCTTAAAATGAAATTGCTAGATGAGATATATGAAACTTTAATTGAATAAGTGATATATTGATATTAAACCAAACACATAAATAGCCTAAATCATACGATTTTATTTGTTCAAAATCATAGAATTGAATTTTTAAGTATTTATCATTTTTTTAAAATGAATAAGATGAGTTCAACCTAAATCGAGAATTTATTTAAGTTGTTTACACAATTTTGAAGGGAAAAAAAATCACTAACTTCAAATTAAGAAGACATTATTATTTCTAGAATTCAGCAAAACATGAAATATTCTAATATATATATATATATAGGAGTGTCTAGTTGTTTTGAATTAGATTAAATTATTTATGATTGGACACATAAATTAATTAATCAATGACACCTATTTAATAAAAATGCACCATATATATCATGTTATAAAAATAGTACTACCTATATTGTTACTAGGGAGTGTGGCCGTGCTGACAGATAAAGATATTTTGAATAATTTTAAATTGAGTGAATGTTGCTAATAGGTGTGAGACAAACATATACCAAGATTATATATTAACTATTGCAGTCAAGTTTCACAAGATACATATGTACGTTTTTATTTACATAACCAAAAAAAAAGTGAAGCGTCATGTTGAAGATTGTTAGCCCAAGTATTGCGTGTGATGTTGTGAGTGAGACTTGTTATGCAAGGAGACGAAGGTAAAAAATAAATATATGAAACAAAAAACAATGATTAACAAAAATTAAAAAAGAAAAGTGAAGCATAGGAGCTTTTGAGCTGGAAGGAATAGAAATTCACATGCCAAACTGACAATCGAAAGTGGTATATTGTTGAATGACAGACCCAACTTATGGACAATTCAACAATGACTCATTCAACACCGTGATTTCTATCTAAATTATAGAATTTAAAGACCAAAAAGCCCTGCAACTTTTCTTAAATGGTCTCTAGCAGCCATGTTGATTAGACTATCTCGGCTCACCCTTCATCCAAAATTCTATTTCAATAAAAATAGCATAGAAATGGACAAATACTATCATTTTCTACCTTTGTCAAATCACTTTTATAAAGCATTTTTCATACCATGTTGAGATAACATTTTGTTTAATCTCAATTAGCACAGTGAAACGAGAATTGATTTGAATCTATGGTCAAACGCCAGCTCAATGAATTTCAAAGTACAAGAGCTCTCTATTTTGATTCCAAAAGATTGAGGCTCAGATATTTTTGCTCGGGCAAAGAGAACGCAACCACGCTATGGCTGCAAAATCACTGATTACATACAAGAGAGCTAGAATTGCAGGCCATCCTGAATTTGCCAAGCCAAGATACAGATTACACTATCCTCAATTCCTGGCTTTTTTAGCCTAAAAAATAAAATACTATTATTACCACAACCTCTTTTGCACAATGTTTCCAAAGGGGGAAAAGCAACACACACTGAGATGAGAAATCTCTAATTATATCATATATCTATCAATTATCGCATCTGGATGTTTGTGTATCTTATGAAGGAGTTGTTGGTTTAGAAAAAAAAAAATAGAAAAAAAAAATCATTAGCAAATCAGAGAGCAGCAATCATCCTTAGCAAGAAACCTCTTCTCTCTATTAACAAAAATTCTCATTCTAGCTTTCATAAAAAAATACTCCAAAGTGAGATGAAGCATTCCAGTTCCTTCCCAAGTTAAATATCTAGTAATTTCACACAAAAATAACAAAAGATTCAAGTTTTCCACAAAAATTCAATCTAGTAAACTTATTGAATAACAAAATAAGAAAAATATTAAATCTTTCAAGAAACTAATTCTGAATTCACCAATCACTGCAAAGTAAAAACGAAAAAGGTATCCAAAATGCAATGAGTTGCTTCTTCTTATGTTTAAATTACTACCTCAAAAGATTCAAATTTGTTAGTCAATTCACTCCGAAGCAAGATAAAGTAATTCACTCGTAAATTTAGTAAACTTGTCGAATAACAAAATAAAAAAAAGGTTTGATCTTTCAAGAAACTCATTCCGAATACATCAATCTGAAGTCTTAAAATCAATATACCGGAAGATCAAAATTTATAAACCAATTCAATCCCAAATGAGATAAAACAATTCACTACAGTAAACTTATTGGACAACACAACAAACAGATTACAAGAATCACAAAGTTAGCAGAACTTCATTACACACATTCCTAAATCCCTAAAAGAATCAAATCAAGAAACTGAAATCACTAATAGCCCTTAAATCCAGTAGCAGAATAGTATTAGACATTTCTTTCCTTTGCAACTTATCTTCATAAAACCCCAATATATATTAGAATCCAAATAACCTAATTCAAGATGTTCTATTCTATATTTTACTTCAATAATATTGATCCTACCAGCACATGCACGTACAAAAGAAACACAAACATAGCTCAAAAGGAAACAAAAAATCAATAAGTTTTTTTTTCATTAGGAATTATAAATATATGAAATCAAGAGGCAACATGATATCATCCTGGGTAAAGAAATTTCTTATTTACCTGATAATAATGATAAAAGAAGACTAAGAGAACGCAGAGAAGAAGCGAGCAACCTGAGTTAGTGAGAAATAGGAATCCACTAAAATACTACTAGCATCACTGTATGCACCCATCCAAACGATGTCAAATGCTCAACTTGTGAACAATTCAGCAATGACTCATTCAACATCGTGATTTCTATCTAAATTATAAAATTTAAAGACCGAAAAGCCTTATAATTTTTTTTATGCAACTTTTCTTAAATGGCTTGTGTAAAAATTAAAATGCCCTGCAACTTTTCTTAAATGACCTCTAGCTGCCACGTCGAAACTATCCCTTCTAAATTATAGACTAGGAAAGTGTGGCTATGAAATGTTTGAACCATCCATATATTCTTTGGCAAAAAATAATTTACGGGATATTTTATGTGACAACATTTGACTTAACATCATTGTAGCCTACGGCAAGAGCATCCGCTAGTTGAATGAATTTCCATTTGAAGCTAATGAGAGAAAAAATAAAATTGTGTCACAACTAAATCATAAAAGCTATTTAAAAAATAGAATATCATCATTTTTCATAGCAGCAAAAGGATCTAATGATACAAAGGAAAGTCCTAAATCCATTATTGTATATACATCTAATGCAACAAGTAATATCAAATTCTATGGTGTTTAAGTCATTTCACATATGTTTAATACACGAGTAATTAACTAATATCAAGTAATACAATAATTAAGCCATTTTTGATAGAAGAAGAGCTAGATCAAGGGAGAACAGGGAAAGTGAAAGCATTCAAACATAATACATCAGTCATCAGATAAATCATTTTCGAGAATAATTTTTTTAATTTGATATTTGCTTTCTTTAGCTCACTTCTTCCCTAATTTCAAAGTGAAAGTAAGTAGAGACATGCAACAATATGAAGTAGAGAACAATAATGAATTAGCTAATAGAAAATTAAAGACATTGCATTATAATAGTTATCCAAAAAATATAAGGTGTTGAAGTGTTATGTTACCAAATTTGGATCTTTCAAGTTGACGTTCAAAGCTGTCTAACGTTGCAAATGCAAGTGGTGTGGGCAAACACCAAATGAAATACTTGTAGTAAGTCCCTCTGGAGCTCCTCAATTTTTTTTGGCTGAGCTGCATTGACATTCCTCTTCAACAAGTGTCTTTCTTCTTGTTGTGAGAGAAGTATTAAAGTTTCAACCTGAATTAGAAAGATAAACTAATTGAGTTAACAAATATTTACAATTTGAAAGTGCCCATTTATTACTATTTCCAACAGTTACGGTAGTTGCCAAGCTAGGTTGATTCCTCTGTAACAGGTAGACTAATGTTGATAGATATCATAAAACTTGAGAAGGCAAATTTTAAGGTTTATGTTAAGTGAGATAAACTTAGCCTGACAAGTTATTCTTTCATTTCTATAATATTCTCAATCGTATATATATGAATTGATTTACTCCATTCATTACAGTTTAATACAATATATTTAGCAATACTTGAATTTTTTTTTTGTCTTTCGATTGAGACGGTTTATGTCTTGTATTTTTTCTGCAGGTTAGTTTATTTAATTCTTGTCTCAATTGTACTGATAACAAACCTTTTGAACTTTCGAATTGCCACCAACGATATGACTTGTTGATTTTTTGGCCATTCTTTTTTTCTCTCTCTTTTTGTTCCATTCGTTTTTATATTATTGAATTGTGATGGTTTAATTAACTATTTTAATGCTTCACTTTATTTTTCCACAGTGAAAATGGACAACTACTAAGGTTATTTCATCACTTTCTGATGCTTTTTTCACTCAACAAGAAAATTGTTCAGCCTTTGAGTCCAAAAATTTATTGTAACAATAATCCAATTATAGTTGACCTCGCGCTAGAAGCTCCACCAGAAAACATCACCATGACGTTCATAGGAATGTGATAGCTTTTGCTCCTTGAGTCTTCATCATTATTAGTGCATAACTGACAAACTCGATGCAATAGAAATCTTCTTATGACAACCGAGATGTAGATACAGACAAAGAAATATCAATCACTTAGATTCTAATATTTGGATAAATTGAGACAAAGAGGTTGTTTTCGAGAGACACTCGACTCAATTATAAAATATTATTACACACTAAGACAATTATAAAGAAATTTTTATCACAAAAAGAACTGAAATTAGAAAAGGCACTGTAAGTCACTATTAGTTCAATCCTAAAAAACTAAAATTAAAAAAATCACTGCAAGACAATTTTTGACATTAATTTATTTTTTTTATTTTCATTCTATAGTGAACATAGAGAGAGCAATATCATATTTTTACAACAAAATAAGAACATTATGATGTTGTGAGAAGTAAATTTTTGGGCTATCAACTCCTTTCATATCAAATTTGCAGATCCAACAAAAATCCAATTCTCACAGTCTTGTAGAAATTAGAATTGAGTCCATTTTTTTCTATTAGAGATTAAAAATTATGAAGGACGGAGAAAGCTCAAAAAATAAAATTACAAAAATACAATTCACAACATAATTATTCGAAAATTGAACATTGAGGCAGAGAAGTTAGAGTGTATTGTTGTTCTTTCTTACATGAAGAGATCTCTACCAACAGAGAACATAGCAAGAGACATTCCTTTTTGAGTCATAAACCTACATGTGCATTAACAATCACAACGTGTCCATTCAAAAGTCATACGTAAGATATATATGTATTTTTAGTCTCAAATACATCTTTAAAAAACACGTACACATTCTTAGAAGAATAAGTAAGAATATAGAAGATATACTTAGAAAAATTAAGAGTATTAACCTTTGGATAAAATCAAAATTGAAATGGAATGGACAACAAATTTTAAATAAAATCAAAGCAAAAGTGCAGTGGGCAATAACTATCCAAACTGAGAAAAGTATTAACCTCTGAATAAAATAAAAATTAAAGTGGAATGGACAATAATTTTTGGATAAAATCGAATCAAAAGTGTTGTGGGCAACAACTAGCATTTGATGAGCTAAATGACCAAACTACCCTCACTTTTCAATTTAAAAGACAAATAAGAGACATGTTGAAAGTGTCTTTTCTATATAAGAGAAAAAAGAAGAATATAGAATATATAGATATATGTTATAAAACTGAATATCAATTTAACTAGAATAAATTTAAGGCGGAACAATAAAAGCAGAAGAAGAGTAAGAGGAGGAAATTTAAATCATATATGTTTCTTGTTATATCCCTTAATTAAAGGAGCAAA
>JBCEWC010008277.1:0-20197 GCA_038996855.1 Solanum aculeatissimum | reverse complement strand
AAAATAGTAAATTAGTGAAAAATTAAAAAAAATTATGAATTCTAATTTTTTATATTAAATTCAATTAAAAAATAAAAGAACTTAAAAATTTAAGTGGGACGGATTTATGTGGGACGGGGCGGGTCTATGCGGGTTGAAAATGAAAAAAGTCATCATGCGAGGCGGGACGGGGCGATTTAAAAAAATTACGGGTTAAGCTCAACCCGCTCCATTGTCATCCCTAAGTATAGTTTAAAAAGTAATTTAACTATCATATAAAGGGACCAAAAGCACATACTTTAGTCAATCAAAGGTTAAATATGTCTTTATCTAAATATTTCAATGATCAAAATTAAATTTATTAATAATTGAAGGACTAAAAATGCAATTACCTTAAGAAAAAGTCAAAAAAAGTGAAAGCAACCACAAACAATCCTTTGATATTTGTTGAATTGTGGCACATAGTGTTTGAAGAATTCCAAAGGAAGAATTTAAAAGGGACTAAAAATAATAAAATAAACTAAAAATAATAAAATAAACAAAGAGTCCAAAGGCTTAATTGGTGCATAGAATTATGAACAAAGCAGCAGCATAAGATGTAATAGAGGATAACAGCTATTAGGATAAGGGTCTCTCATGTTACATGTGAGACTTTGAAAATGATGATAGACCAATTATCGGAATCAGCGAAGTTAGAAATTTTAATAAATTTTTTTAAATAATTATTAAACTTTTATTGCCCCTAAAATGAAATTTTTATTTTTATATATTGTATTTGTTATAAATTAAATATAAATTCAATAATTTTTATCCAACAACAATAATATACCTATAAAATTCTACGAGTGAGATCTTGGGAGGGTGAAATGTACATCAGACCTTACCACTACGTCATAGAGATAGAGAGGTTGTTTCTGGAAGATCTTCGTCTCAAATTTACTAAATATCTATTACTATTTGATTGTGAATCAATTATTATTATCCTAAATTGAGGTAAAATTATAAATATACTAAAATTTTAATTTTTTTTCTTTTTTGTGGAAAATAATTTTTCAATAAAATTTAATTGGAACTTTTTTTTTTTTTTGGTTGTAGAGAATTAAGAAAGGCAATAAATTTGTCAAAATAGACATTGATTGTTCACACCTACTTATAACTAACTTTATTTATCAATTGATTTGATGTAGGGGAAGTTTCCTTGTAATAGCTTCAACAAAAATCATTTCTAAGAATTAATTTCATTGATGCCCATTTAAATTTTTATTCATCACATTAATTAAAATCATAAATTTAATATTTTATAATGAAAACTATATTAAATATCGCGCAAAGAGAATAAAAAAATATTAAGTTCGATCAAAAATACAAGTAGGAAGTCACATTCGATAATATGTCCTTTATATCATAGATACTCGACATCACAAAAGACCTAATAAATTGATATCTAACAAAGGAGATTAAATTGAACCTGATGACTTATTTTTAGTCGTGAGTTTAAAATTATCGAATTTCCTTGTTGAAATTTTTAATTTCGATATTACTTATCGTATTATATACTATCATCGAATTGTTTTTTAAGTGGATTACAAAAATGAGATGTTTGCTTTTTAGATAGTGTCACATCGACTGAATAATATGTAAAACATTTTGGCAACCTAGGCTCCAATTTACGTTGTTACTACCTTTGATGCAAAGAGATAGCTAGGTTATTTTCTCGTCAAACAACAATAATAACATATCCAGTGAAATCTCACAAGTAGGGTCTGGGAAGGGTAAAATATATGCAAATCTTACCACTACCTCAGAGGTAGAGAGGTTGTTTCCTGGGAACTCTCGTCTCAAAAATCCGTAAGCAGAATAACTAGATATGAAAAAAAAGAAAAAGAAAAGGAAACAGGAAGACCAACTAATAACAAAAAGTACATGATAGTGTGTAAAACGATAAAAAATCAACATATATATGAAATTACGCTGAATATTTTAATTTCGAAATAAATAAATGAAGATGGACCATATGCTAATATGTCCTTGTCATATTTGACTAAAACGCGTTTTTATTTATACAAAAAAAATTAAAATTCAAACAACTAATTGATAGCAACATATAATAACAAGTGGTTATTTAATTTTATTTTGTATTTTAATTTTAATTTTAATTCATTTTGTATTTTTTGTCATTTATTAATATGGACAAATGGCTTAAAGAAAATTTAATTTACGTGTACTTAGGTTCTTTTGCAATATTGTTTGAATTTAGAAATTTCATATTAATAAATTGAGAATTTTAAATAATTCTTGATTTTTTTTTTAATATTTGATTGATTTGGGAATCTATTTCAATAATGTTAACATAACTAGCATAATTCATTTTATTTGTTATTTTTAAAAAAAAATATGATTAGCCAATCTTAACTACATTTTGATTTGATTAACATACTTAAATGTCACTATATTTTTTTAATTATAAGTTTATTATCATTTTAAAATGTTTATATTTAAAATTAATTCTAAACTTGTTATTTTCCTTCTAATAACACTATTGTATATTCACATAGATTTTATGTTCTCAGTCTTTGTTAAGCTTTGTACTCAATCAAATTATGTTGCATAAATTAAACTCGATGGAGTGTTAAAAATCGATAGGTTGATAGTATGACCTAGGGAATGTACATTTTTGACATGTGATTAATATCCGCTATTGAGATAATTTAATAACTATAATATTTCAATGACAGAATCAGCAAGAAATATGATAGGATGGATATGATCCTTTCACTTTTAATAAGAAATTACAAGTTCAAACTTCAAAAATTATAAAAAATACGAATTCAAATTAATCAAATCAGTAAATTACGATACTAGATGGTTAATTAGTGAAAAAAATTGAGGTGGTTAGAAGCATATTAATTTGGTGTACCAACTAGTAAAGAAGTAAACTAATCCCACTAAATATGTTGAAAACCTAAACAGCCACCCATATTGACCATATAAGTATATGAGTCCAGCTATTTTAAGAGCACTATGTATTTATTTTGTTAAATATTCGACTAATTTAAGTTCACGTCAGATAAATTCAAAATTTAAAATTAAAAATAATGAAATTTCATTTTTTCTACTATATTCTTGAGCAGGAGCGAAACTAGATAGAGGTAAGATGTTTATCTGAATTCTCTTCGGTAAAAAAATTACACTATGTATTCAAAATTAAAATTATTTCTTTTTATGTATATATAATAAATATTAAATCTCCGTAACTTTTTCGTGTACTAATTACCAATGAGTTCTAGAAGCTTTTTTTTTTCCTTATCATTTTCTAAGTTTATAGCAGATTGAATTAGGAAAATAAAGCAAATACCTATATGTACCTAGAAACTTTTAACTTAATTTCAACTGACAACAAAATACTATACTTTTGAGTATACATATTTAGCGACTCCAACTGATCTTCATCATGTCATGAGTTGAATACTCTATCTTATAAAATAACCATCTAAACATCTTCAAACTTTATATGCAACTTTAGCATTGGATATCGACAAGACACAATAAAATAAGTTTGAGTGTTTAATTATTGATTGAAACCAAATTAAGGTATTCAAACGTATATTCTCAAAATTGGAGTACCTATTTATCGGCCTCGTGAGATCAAGTTTAAATGACTGTTTTTGTATTTATGCCTAAAGCAAACTTTAACAATTGTCAAAAGAACATTGAAAAAGAAAAATGGGTTAACTAACGAACAATATGGACTTTCATATCTATGATCAGGTGATAACATAAGATAAAAATCGAAATAAGCTTAGACTCTTAAAACACATGAACAAGAACAATAACAATAACAATAACAACGATAATATATCTAGTAAAATCTCACAAATAGGGTCTAAAAAAGGTGATGTATACACAATCTTACCTTTCCTTACGAGGATAAAGAAGTTATTTTCAATTAATTCTCGATTCAAATAAGGCATATCAAAGCAGAAGAAAAAGCGAATATAATAAAGAATACAAATAGTACCAACAAATAATGAAGGCACATGGATATTTCTTGTTGAAAAAAATGATTTGGTATCTCAAAAGGAAGTATTTATATTAAGTGTCTATTAATTTCTCAATTAAAGAGCCATTATGGCTATAAAATGAATGTTGGTTAGCTATGTTGTTGCGAACAATTTATTGTTGTTCTTTCTTATATATATATATATCTCAACTCCTTTTCTTTTGGATATATAGAAATGGCCCAAAGTTATTTTTTCATATTCAGTTAGATTCTGGCTTCTAATTTTATACTAGAAAAGCATGTTGAATTCGGGAGGATATACTCGTATCGAGTAAAATATCTTTAAGGATAGTATCTTTTGACGTGCCGTAAACTATGTGAATTCCATACAAGTGTTCGTGATGAAGTATTATGATGATGTTCTTGTTCGTCCAAAAATAACATTGATATCCATATATTATCTATCTATATACTTATTTTAGTGGATGATATTCATATTTTATCTATTTTGAAATGATTAGTTATTCAACCTATATATATAATAAATAAGATCAGATAACTAATTTTTTAAACCATTTTTCTAGTCCAAGATATAGTAGCGGAGCCAAAAAATTTTGCTATAAAATTCAAAATATAAAATAATAAATACACAAAGAATTCGAGGACATTCAACATCTAATATATATGAACAAAAAATAATTTTAATCTTTTATATACGATATAATAATCCCTCTTGTGCCCCTAGCTTCTCCATAGTTGGATGGATATTGATTTCTAAGATATTACTCAGTTAATAGTTATTACTTCAGAAAGTCTATTTCTTCTTAATTTTAATTTCCGTCAACTTTAAGAAAGTGAAGGAATATCAAATATTGTGTTGAAATTTTTTTTACAAAATTTGAGAGTTCATTTCTCAAGTTCGAATTCCAAGAATGAAAAAAATTCTTGATAAAAGGCATTTCCTCTTTAATGAGCCATATTGTTGGAGGTGTGTCTTTGGTCCATAGAAGGAAAGGGACTTTTTAGTGTATGCTTTAAATTAAAGGAGATGGTGTGAACAAGACAAAGGATACATGTGGATCAATTTAATCTATTTTTTCTAGTGAATTAATAAACAGAATTAGTATATGGTCCAAAATCTTATAAGTTAAAAAAGTTGTCTAGTCTTTTGGATGGTTGAATCATTGTACATGGCCTCTTATGTTTCTAGATTAAATAAAGTGTGCAAGAATTAGATGGACTTTAAAAAAGATCCAAATCCAAGACTTTTAAGTTAGTGGTTGAGTAGTAACAACACCACTATTATAAGTTTTGGCATCATAGAGTATATAATATAACATAGGAGTTAATGAAAATCTATATATGTTACAACAACAACTCTAACGAAATCTTACAGAATGAGGTTTGGAAGGATAGAGTGTATACAAATCTTACCATTATCTTACGGAGATAGAGAGGTTGTTTACAAGAAATCCATATATAATATGTATATATAATAAGTCATTCACGAAATATTTATAAATATTTGAATGTGAACTAAGTTATTATTGAATATTAACTTAAGTTTCGTTGTAGAATCTATGGGTTCGCAGGACTCAATAGCTTTAATTTGTCCATATCCTATATTTATTTATTTTACTTTTAAAAATTGGGGATAGGGGAAGAAAAAATGGGGGAGACGATTACAAGGTGGGAAATTGAATCCTCACCAGTAAAGTTTAAGTTTAAGTAATCAACCAACTGAACTATTAAGATTTTTCATATAACACTACTATATATGATCTCAGGAGAGGAGCATGGGTTCATGTAAATTCGGTGACCCCCACCTCTATACGCCTATGTTGATGACTTAGTATAAATATCTGATACGAATAAGTTTTTACCATCATATATTATATAGATATATGACTAATAAAGATTATATATAGGTAATCTGAACTTGTTTGAGACAGAAGCATAGTTATCGTTGTTCTTTGTTATTACTAAAGGCTTCCCTTGCTTTAAGGGAAGGGAATTCAATAAATCTTTTATATATAAAACAATATCTTTACCTATTTATACTATCAGTCATGTATCTAGAATATATACAATTTATATATATCTTGTATATATAATAAGAAATTTACTAATTATTTATAAATATTGGATTGTAGTACATCAAGATTCGTTCTCCGTAAGGAATTCAGGATTTGAAGTTATGGATTCCTACAATGACTTCAAATCGAGGTATAATAGATTCTTTAATAGAAATACAAAAACTACTGTAATATTCCAATGAACTCATACACTATGATCTAGATCCGCCCATAGTGATATTTGGTAGTGGCGAACCTAGAGTACAACCTACAAGTTCACGAGATCAATAGCTTTTGCCCATATATACCCTATATATACAACAAGAAATTCATCACATATATATATATATATATATATATATGATTATGAGCTCAATTATTATGGTATATTTATTAACTTGAAATTATGTTTATACCAAGTGTAACTTTTTTAGTGAAAATGACTAGGCAAACATGCATATTTTAAGGTTGTTAAGCTTAAGGAGGTGTCTATCAACTTTGCTTTTATTGTAGGGGGGATATCCAACAGTGAAGGTCTCATTGTTTCAACTATCAAAGTCTCTAAATATTTTTGTTACTTTTTCAGAAGAAAATTTGGAACAACATAATCCAGAATTTCTGCTATTGGTGGGTCATATGTCATCTACGCGAGACGATTATATAACCAATTCCAACTTGTTTAGAATAAAAGCGTAGCTATATTATTGTCCTTTGTCACCACTAAAAAGCTTCCGCTATGGTAAGAGGGGGTGGTTGGTGGTGGTAGGAAGAATAAGTTATATATATATATATATATATATATATTTAACTGTGAACTCAATTATTAATGTATATTAACTTGAGATCGTTACAAGAACGAACAAACTTCAAATTTTGGAATTTGCCTCTATCAGACGATCCATAATTTGAAGTTTATGAAATCCTATATTGATTTCACGTTAATATACAATAATAACTGAGTATACAATCATATATTTATAAATATTTAATGAATTTCTTTAATAGAAATACAAAATCTCGGAAAAGCTAGTGGATTCTCATGAACTCATACACTATTTTATGAGAACACGAGAACTCAATAGCTTTTGTTCATATATACTAGATACATACAATAAGAAAATTCACTAAATATCTATAAATATTCAACTAATCATTATTATATGTTAACTTGAGATTGCCTTAAAAATCCGTAAATTTCAAATTCTGATCTCGCCTTTATATAAAGTTCAACTTTTTTGGTGAAAAAGACTAGCCAAACGTGCATATTTTGAGGTTGTTAAGCTTAAGAAGGTGTCTATCAACTTTGCTCTTATTGCAGGGGGATAATCCAACAGTGAAGGCCCTCAATGTTTCAACTATCAAAGTCTCTAAATATTCTTGTTTTCTTAGAAGAAAAATTGGACCAACATTATCCAGAATTTCTGCTATTGTTGGGTCATATATCATCTACCACCGACGATTATATTATCAATTCCAACTTGTTTAAAAGGCATAATACATAAACGTGCTCTTCAACTTGATTTCAGCTAACATCTATGTCCTCCAACTTTGAGTGTGCACAAATAGACACTTAAATTTGTATAAAGTTGAACAAATAGACACATTAATCTGACATGGCATAACGTAAGATATGTGTATCTACTTGTTCAATTTAGGTAAATTAAGTGTCTTCTTGTACACACCCAATATTAAAGAGCATTAATATTAGTTAAAGCCAAATCAAATGACATAGTTATGTATTAAAGGCATCATTATATTATTATCCTTTGCCACCACTAAAAGCTTCTCTTACGTTAAGAGGAGGTGACGATGGTGGTGGGTGGTGGTGAATAATTTTTATATATAAAAATAATTATTTTTACCTATTTTTATACGATAAATGGCAAGTATAGATTGGGTGGAATCCAAAAGTTTAGGAGAATATAATAAGAAATTCACTAAATATTTATAAATACTTAACTGTAAACTCAATTAGTATTGTATATTAATTTGAGATCGTTGCTAAAGCGCATAAACTTTAAATCATGGAATCTACCTCTGTCAAGCAGATTCAAGAGTTGAAGTTTATGATTATGTTGTTAAAACACAATAATAATTGGACATACAATTACATTTTTATAAATATTTAATAAATTCTTTAATAAAAATACAGAATCTACGCAAAAGCTACTGAAATATTGCCATAAACAACACTTTCTCTAGATCCAACTCTAGCCTCTAGCAATATGATTTAGAGCATAACCTACAAGTACTTCATGAGAAGTAAATAGCTTTTTCTCATATATAAACAATTCACTAAATATATAAGCTAAATTATTATTGCATAATATTGATTTGAGACCATTTTAGGAATCATAAACTTCAAACTTTGAATTGTCTTTATATACGAAATAACTTTTTTGATGAAAATGACAAACCAAACTTGCATATTTTGAGGTTGTTAATCCTAAGAAGGTGTCTATCAACTTTGCTCTTAGTGAAGGAAGATATCCAACAATGAAGGCCCTCACTGTTTCAACTATGAAAAAGTTTCTAAATATTTTTGTTGTTTTTGACATGAAAAAATGGACAACAACATCCAGAATTTCTGTTATTGGTGGGTCATATATTTTATCCACACTCTGCCTGTAATTGCTCTTTCACTTCCTTTTCTGTCTTTCTTGGGGGAAAAAAAAAGTTGTGCCTCTTGGTGTTCTCAGAGGCAACTTATGTGTAATTTGAGAGCAATGATTCTACATACACACTCTTATCATATCATTAAAATACAAATTCTTACCTCACATTCTATCCCAAATAAAAATACTATATAGTATCGTTTTATGTAGGATATGCGAATAAAGTCTTATATTCTTAATGGTGTGATGTTTTTTGAAAAAGACATGCAACATTGCCTAAAGCGAACAATATTGCATTATATTGTAAGAGTACCTTTTGACTGACGTAGTCCAACAACTAGTACTAGAGTCAACAGTCTGACAAGATGAGTATGTAGATGGCAGAGTGATGATGTGGAGCTAGGATTTACTATGTTTACCATGTCGAGGTGGTTTGAAGACACACACGTACAAGAACAAGCTAGCTCTGAGCTCTAATGGTCACAAATGTTTGGTCACGTGGATGATACACAGTGAATCTCGAAAACTAACACGTGAAATATGGTAATAGTGCATCATATAAACTTAGTTCGAACAAAAAATTGATAGATATATGAATAAAGTTTCACATTTTAGTTAAGAAGATTATAAAGTTACATATATGTTATAGCGATACTCTTAATTACGAAAAAAAATCACGCCACCTGTCCAAATCAAACAATATCACACATGACACTATGTGAATTAAGAATATTTTATCTCTATAACGCAACAACGTACAACAACATATATATTCAGTATGATTTCATAAATAGGATTAGACCTTATAAAATTGAGAGATTGTTTTCGATAAACCCTCGACAGTGGAACACCAAATTTTATAATTAGAGTGGGGAAGTTTCAACTTGAAAAGAACTAAAGAAAAGAGTCTCGAGTTCCAACTTTTTTCTCCTCCACCATAAACTGTCGGATCGTGTGTTTTCTTGTTTCTTTTGTGTTGTTTATTAGTAGTTCAATGTCAACAATCTTTATTATTCATTCTTTATTTTTTTTAATATTCTTTTATAGATATTGTGCATAAATTATTATTATATTGGAAAAGACACAGACAAGTGAACAAATTTAGGTGAAAGGACATAAAATATTGTAGTTATATATACTATGAAGTGACAATTTTTTTCCTTGAAAAAGACAGTAAGATAAAGTTAAAATAAAGCTCCTGGAATCCAGTAAAAAAAGGCAGGAAACTAGGCAAAGCAAAGTGGTTCGTGAGCTCCAAGTATTATTATATCTATTTTTAGTGAGCTTTCTCTAAAGTAAAAAATACTGTTAACTGTTTTAGCTAAAGTGATGCACACAAAATCCTGAGGGGGTTGAGAAAAAGAACAGTCTGATACATTACCTGTCGTTGTAGATGAGATTCAGAGAAGAAACGAATCATTTGCATTTTTGTAGTTGATTGTTGACACGGCTTAAGTGATCTCCAGGTCACATCATGACAACTTGTTAAGTGTATTATCTTGGTTGAAATTTTTGCATAAGTGACACCTAAAGGGCACAAGGGGATTCAGCGAACCTCTTGTGTCAGGAATTTCACTATGTATACAAGATCAAAATTAATTTGACAACTTGAAAGAGAACGGAGGAAGATCAATATATCTCTAAAAAAAATCCATGATCACTACTCTTTCGGGTGTACAAAGGTTAAACTCTCATTCAGTAATAGTTTCAAAATCATACAGGAGTAGGTATATTGTATTAGGCAAGCTCCATATGACAAGTTTCACTGAAAAAAACATGCACGGAATTTCAAATTATGCCCTTAACCAACTCAACCACCCTTGCGGGTCAATGTACTTACCTGACTTTTGTTAATCAGGAAAATTTGCAGACATGTTCATGAAGTACCACATGACTTAATATCCAAATGATATAAGCAATGAGTCTGGTGGGGGAGCCATAATACAAAAAAAGAAAATTCATTATTGGGTAGTAATAATTTGATAATAAATCTCCAAAACTATCAAATGATTCATTGAGATTTTGTTTTCTTGTTTAACAATTAGAGAAATAGAAAGCTATTCACTGAATTAGAACTTTAAATCAATGGATCTTGAGTACTATCACTACCTACTACTCTTTTTAAGACAATGAGTGTGAGCTTACTATAAGTACATATTGTTTAAAATTATTCAAAAATATATCTAGCTCAAGTAATGTGCTTGCACCTAAGGAGTAAAATTCACAAATATCCATTTTTCAGCTCCTACAATTGAAAAGCAGTTATCGTCATGTAATTTCAAATTTCACCAGTGAAATTCCAGGATATTGTCATGAATTTCATGACGATGTTTAGTTGTGAATGACAGAATCGAAAAGTGAACAGTGAGTGTTACTTCTACGTAGATAAGTCACTACACACTACAGAAAGATCTGATAGGGTAAAAAGAGGTGGAAAATAATAGATATCTGATGAAGTAGTCGAGGTATTATCAAGCTGACGTTACCCCTAAAAAAGAAGAAAGAGGAAGTGGGAAATGAGACTAAAGAAATAATATAAGAAATGTGTAACAATATAAACAATTTTCCACTTTATGTACTAAATTTCATATTTGGGATCATTTAAAATATGACTAATATCACTTTTATTTGCAACAATTTTTTTAAAATAAAAAGCTACACAACCCTCCTCTTTATATATTAGCCCTCTTCCCCTGCATTTGCTCTAAAAACTCAAACTTAACACTTCCAAAAACTCTCAAACACAAAACTAAAACCACCATGGAATATGCAGAAATTCGTCGTTCGTGTGACAATGTAGTAGAAGAAGAAGAAGATTATATAGACATGGAAGTAAGTTCAAATTCAAACATATTTTCCCAATTCAAAAATTCTCCTTCTCAAGCTAGAGAATTTGAATTCCAAATGTTTCCTAATTCTATTGATAAAGACACAACAACTTCACCAGCTGATGAACTATTCCATAATGGAAAACTTCTCCCTCTACACCTCCCTTTTGGTACAACACAAATGGTAGAGAAACTACTTCAAAATCCTAGTAAACCTGTTCATGGAACTCGAAAAAATGATGTTTTTGATGAGTCTTTTAGTACCCCTTTATTCACAACTACTACTAATACTCCTATGAGTAATAACACTCCGTTTGAATCATGTAATGTCTCTCCGGTTGAGTCTTGTCAAGTAAGCAGGGAACTCAATCCGGAAGAATACATGTTCGAGTATTCATGTGATGTAAACAACGTATTTCCAGAAGACGATGAGAATACAAAAAAGTCATGGACGAGGAAACTCAAGCTAATAAAGAGTTCCTCGTTTGGTTCTAAACTTAAGTCTTCGCGCTCTTATCTGAAATCTTTCTTTTCTAAATCTGGTTGCTCGAACGAGTACTCTGCAGCTGCTTCAAGAAACATCGGAAAAGGGCCTTTACCAATAGCTAGAGAAGCTAAGAAAGAGCCATTTGGGCAAATTCATAGAGGAGGTGCGAATTCAAAAGGGGTAAAAAAAGAAAATGATCGCGATCAAGATATTAGAGGTCGACATAGAAGGTCCTTCTCAGGAGCTATTAAAAGATTTTCAACAGCTAAATCATTTTCATCTTCATTTTCATCATCTACTTCTGGTTCCTTGTCAGCTTCAAGCTCGAATAATTCCAATGAATTTCAAGAGATGCACTTTTTCAAGAGAAGCAACAATCCATATTCAGATATAGAGAACTCAATTCAAGCAGCAATTGCTCATTGCAAAAATTCTCAGCATTCAAGAAAGACAATAAGTGACATTGGAGTTTGTTCATTGTCAGCTTCTAAAGTGATCACTGAAGAACAAGACAGACCTGGACTCTGCAGGGGCTAAATTTTCCCTTCTTTTTATGATAATTGTGGCTTGTGCTCACCTCGATTAATTCCACGAGATACATGTCACCTTCCACAAGCAATAGTTACAAGTAACTCTCCACCAAGGCTAGGACAGATGGAAAGAAATCACCTAGTATTTTTGTCTTGTCATTATTTCTTCTTCTTAGACCAGAAGAAGTGAAATGATAAAAACCTTTTTAAGTTAACTTATCATATGATTGCTTCTTTCTTTCACAGTTTTGTGTAATGACTAATGAGCCTCCATGTAGATTAGCAATTCTTGGCTTTCCAAAGTAGAACTCTTTTAGAAAATTTGTGATAAATGTCAAATGAAGGTTTTCCTAGTACATTATTCCATAGAGTACATGTTACTTCTCACTAGTACAAGTATCGGATAACTTTGTCTATCAAAACTTAGACAACATAGGAAGAAGTCTCCTAATCTTATTTATCTTTACTGAAATTTGAACATTGAATGAAGTCAATGAACTACTTCATGCAAAGAGTCATTATCTCTGGGTGATCATTTACATATGAGAAATATAGACTTGCTTATCATTAATGAAGAATTACTCTACCATCAAGAAGCTATGTTGCTTAGATTTTTCAAAAATACGATTGGATGTGTGCCAAATTCTCCAAATACTATCCATTTTAGAAGGATCTGGCATGAGTGCAACAATATTTAAATGTGTACCAGATTCTCCAAATTAGGTGGATCTAACATGAGTGCAACAATATTTTTTTGAATATGAGTAACATAGCCAAGAACTACAGGGAGATGGATGGAATTTTGAGATTCCTCCAAATTAAGCCAAAGTTCTTGGTTCGAGCTCGAGGAATGAAGGAACTACGAACAAAACAGGCTTCCTCTGTAGAGTTGCCTTTACTTGGCGCCAATTTGAATTAGTGGATGTTTAGATTAGCTTATTTTAATGGATTTTGGCTTTTAAGCATTTTTTTTAATTTTGAAAGTGTTTTGGGTAACAAAAAGTGCTTTTAAGCACTTCCTAAAAGATGAAAAAGTGAAGAAAAAAAAAAGAGTCAAAAGTTAAAAGTAGGAATTTCTGACTTAAACTTTTAACTTATAAGTCAGTTAAAAAAGCCGATTCAAACACCCCTTAGTCGGTCCAGTAAAGCTTGAATACAAAATGATTAAACAAAAATAATACTCTTAATGATGAACTAATAAAGAGCAATTTTGAATATAATGCAAAAATATAATAGAGTATCCTTGTGGGAGGAATTCGTCTTTTGGATGCTATTAAAATTACAAAGCTTCAGCCTTAAGTTTAAGTAATAAATTTGCTAGTGCTATTAGTTTAATCTGTAAATTAATGAAGCTAATGATGATTTTATTTAGAATAAGAATCTATGCAGCCAGAAAAAAAAAGATAGTGGTTCAATGGTCCTTAAAGTACACCAATAATTAATTTTTTTTAAAATAAATATCATACATAATTCCCCCTTTATACTTAATTTTAGACTAGTACTTTCAGATTTCTATTTATATGTGACTAAATAATTTTTGGTAACAAATAAATTTCTTAATATTGAATTTATTTTCTAAATAAATATTTTGAATAATTCAGGATATTTTTTATCTTTTGCCCTTGTTTTATTTGTCTCAACTTAATATTGAAATTTTATTTTCTATTAATATTGAAAATCTGCTCTTTATTTCTCGTGTATAATAACTTTTTGTTTAATATATATAATCTCTTATCATCACAAACTAATGATAGCAAATCTTTTTATTTATTTAAGGAAAATGCTTGGGTCACTCTAAGTCTCTAATAAAAGGAAATACCGAAAATAATCATCAATTTTGATTGCAAAACCCCACTTATGTGGCACTCAAGAATAGCTTACGTATTAGATCATGTTATTATTAATTCACTTTAAAGCTAAATAAATAAATAGTTCCAATAGCAAAGAGCTTAAGGAGGACTTCTTTTATTTACTTAATAACGAAAGTCTATCGGTGGTTCAGTATGATTTTATAGTTATAATTTATTCATATAGAGTCTAAAAAAGTCTCTTTACTTTTTCAAAGTAGGAGAAAAGTCGATGTACACTCTACCTTTGTCAGACTCCACTTATGGGTTACATTGAATTTGTTGTTGTAATTTGGTTATTGTCTCTTTCAAGTCATTGCTTCAAAGGAGGAGCTAAGTGAAGGTTGATAGGTTTGGACGAACCCAATAACTTTTTCGTAGATCTTGTATTTGTATAAGAAAAATATGTCATGCAATATTACTCTTCTTTAGAACCCTCAAACTCCTATCCCTGATTTCGTCTCTAAGGTTTCCCCGCCACGACCAAGAAATCATGGGAGAGATCAGCAATGTATGGTTGAAAACTAGGTGGATAATGGGTTTGCCCCTTTACCTTTCTCCACTTAATACCAAGTTTCTGTATACATCAAAATTCAAATCTGTGACATGCACCTAATTCACACATCATGCTTTTGCGGCTTTACCACTAGACCAAATCCTTGAAAGCAAGGAAGGACATATATTCAAAAACAACCTTTCTAACAGTATAAGGAGAAAAAAAACACATACATTTAATTTTCATATATCTTGGTCTGGCAGAGAAGAAAAAGAAACATCTTTTGAATATCAAATGGGTATATCGAGCCCTTAAACTAAGTGAAGATGTTAGCCACATTTTTGAAAAAAAATTAAGACCCAAAACAAACATTATTGTAAAGATTCATTGATGATGTTGAGCACTTAGGAATACACTGATAAGCATATTACAAGAAACACTTTCTCCCCACCAATTTCCCTCTGTATTTAGAGAATCAAACACCCAAAAAGCTTACTAAAAGTTGTCGACTAAGCCCCCTTTTTTCCTTTTTCTGTATGTTTTCTACGGTCAAAAGCTACTAGACTCTTCAAGAATGTTTTTCTCCGAGCTATGTTGCTCAAACCCTTCAAAAATGTCGAACAAGTTGAATCCTATAAAATTGGTGCATTTAACGAGACACAAGTGTGGCAACATTTTTAGAGTATTTGAGTATTATAGCTTTCACCCTAAGCACAACAACAATAACATAATGGAGTGTCAAGTGGAGTCTAAAGAGAATAGAGTATATGCAAACCTTATCTGCCTTGGGAGGTAGAGAGGTCGTTTCTGATAGACTCTTGGCTCAAGAAAAAGCATTTCAAAGCTGGTCAAGAAAAGGAAATAGCTGGAGTGAATAGGTTTTGCCCTAAGTAAGAACTGATAAAGCAAAGGAGCAAGTTTTCTTTCTATTTGTTTTGTAGGGGTGAAACATCACTTACGTGACTTCTGAATTACAACAAATCCTGGAAAAACTCACCCACACCAAGTATTTACAACAAACTTCAGCTAACTTCTGAATTCATATAAAAGAGGACGACAGTAGGTTGACGATCATTATAAATAATTAGATATAATCTATCTATGAAGAGTTATCTGAATAATATTGGAATGGACCTAAATCAGACAGAAAAAGTATATAGGATTATTATACTACTTTGATATTGAAGCAAATCTATTTTCTTAATTGTGAACACAAAAAATGGTTCTGGGTTGTAATATTGTGGAACTCTATATTCAATATTTTCATACAACACACTTTTTTTTTCACCCGGTGTCCGATACCCTTATTGGGCAGCCAACTAATATCAAAGCTTTTCTTTTGGTTCATATCTCCAGAGAACATCAAAGCATTGCTATGATATTATTTCACTTGTCTCTCTGCTCTCTAGTTCATCAAGCATTAGTACAATTTATTGATCCACATATCTGTACTATTCCTTGTTTGTCTCAAGAAGTAGGACCATTAGATGAATCAAAAGAATAACTACAACAACTACGACTCAGTCCCAAACAATTGAAAGAAGAAAAATGGAACTCAAATCATCTTCATTGCACTTCTCATTATACATCAAAATGAGCAAGATGATGTGCATGAACCACAAAAGTAAACAGATAAGATATCAGACACAGCTAGCTGAAATAAGATACCTTTTGCAAGAAGAAACTCCGAAAGCAATATACATTCAGTTACAAATTTGCATATAGGAACTGATGACTGGATTCGCTGAGTTTGAATTGTAGCATATTAAGCTTTAGAATGCACAGGATAGTGGTTGTAATTAAGACGCAAGGGTAGATAATTAGTTTTCCATTCATCGGTAATATGCAGCAGGGGTAAGGTCTGCAAACACTCTACCCTCCCCATACCCCACTTTATGGGATTACACCGGGTATGTTATTGTGTAGTAATATGCGATCAACTAGCAGCCAGTTAAATCCCAAAAAGTCACAAACTTTTGCAGCTCAGACAGGAAAGAATGCACCCAATAAACAAGCCATTAAAGAGGAGCGTGATTCCTGATTTGAAAGTCATTCAAAGGCCAGACGACATCATTTTATTTCAAGATTTTTCACCACCTTCAAAATAAAATAATAACTATCAAGCTTTCTTTTTATGTGAGGCAAAAAAAAAAGGTGCAAGAAAACAAAAATGCCAACAATAACAAAAAGGCATAATACATAATAAACACTCAAACTTTGCCTTAGCTGGCAAGTAACTTAAACTTTGAGAGTGCATATCTAGATACTTCAATTTGGTCTCAACTAAAAACTAAACACTCCAACTCGTCCCCATTGTGTCTCATGGGCACCCGACTCTGATGTATTTTGGAGGTATCTAGATGATCATTGAGTGTTCAACTGACACGGTGAAGAAGAGTGGAAGTGTTTAGATGTGCATTCTCAAAGTTGGAGTGTTTTACTTGCCAGCTGATGTCAAGTTTGAGTGTTCGTTTACGTATTATGCCCCAAAAAAAAAAATCATTCTGGTAAGAGAAAGTACCAGAAAGTGATGCAGGAGGTGGTGACTGCAGCCTGATTACGATCTGCCACCAGCAGGTAAAGTGTCAAGTGTACTGAAATATCCTTGTGAAGTGGAGGAAAAAATTATGTACCCCACTGAAATATCCTTGTGAGGTGGAGAAAAAAAATTATGTACCTTTGTCTTCTCATTTCTTCCTATAAAGTCGCATAACTTTTTCCCTCTGGTGAGCTCTTTTCCAGCCCATACAAGTTGCACAGTGTGTTCTTCAAGGATCTGCAAGTCTGTAGAATCATATACACATCCATGATTGCTGATTGTTTTGAGTTTCACTTTAAAAAGCTTGTAGGCCAAATATCAAGTGGAAACCATAATAAAGAAATGCAATATTCACTTGTTCACTCAAGATGTTTGAATGGTTACACTTTCATTTGCCCAGAGATCAAATAATCAAGTGGTTCATAAACTTTAATGTTTTTCTCTTTTTGGAGAAGAAGGGTAAGAATCCAGAAGCTTGTCATCAAACTGCTTTTTCATAGGAAAATAAACAAACAATCGCATCTCTTTCTGAACTTGCTGTCAAAAGCATATTTGCAGCCTCAAATGATTATGTCTCTATCCAGAGGTATGAAGAACAACAGACTTACTTACCAACAATAGCATGTAACCATGAAACTTGAAATAAAGTCACCATTACTGTATGAATCTCAAACATGAATGCTTGTCCTGAACTTTATATATTGAGCATAAGAAGACAGGAAGCTGAAATAAGTGATTATGAACATACCTGACAAGAACTGCTGTAAATCGGAACTTGATAATCCCATCACTGAATAGCTTACGAAGAATTCCTTCTCAATACTTCTTGTGTGATCTCTTAGCACATAAAGTGATAGAGGCTTGTTATGTATAACCTGAACCTGCAATCCATTTCAACAAGATCAAAGGAACCAATCATGCATCATTTGAACCACCAAATGTAAGGATGCAATCTTTTGCAAGACTTGGTTAAAATCGTCAATTTTTACATGCTTCTTATCCTTTAGACAGTGTTGAGCACAAAACTAGTTTAATATTTGTGGCATTACTAAAGATGATCAGGCATCTAGACTTTCTGCTTCACTGTTTCAATTGCTTCATTTCTCAGCTGTTTCCTTAATCCATCAATCTCTGCTTTGTGTATAAAGAAATAAACAATAGGATATGATGCGTGGAGGAATAAACTCATCCCATTGCAAAAACTCCCTTTGTTTTATGGTGTGATAGTGTGTAACTAGATACATAGTCAACGATATTAATCTGACTTGTATATTACATTAGTGGTCACACAAAAGTAACATCGTTTGATAGAGAAAACACCACATCGAATTGTACTGAATAGTTCAATGAATTTGAAGCTTCGAAAATGGTGAATGCTTTATGAAAATATAGCTAATGGAATCAAAGCCTTGGCGGATAGAATCAACCCTGCATCTGCATGCTAGCCGGCACTCAGTGGATTATGTAAGTGTAAGCTGGCTGAACACCAGCACACTGTAAACAACAATTATGTGGTGCCATACATTTTGAGCATACATATGATTAGTGCAGAGGGATAACAAATATGCCGTCTACAATAACATCATAAGTATTTGCTCACCTTAATCTATAAGTTTCTCAAATTGAAAATATATCATGATGTCCCAATTAAATAAATAGTATTTCAGGGCAAATGATAAAGAATACAGAAACAGACCTTCGAAGCATACGACGTAGCTTCAGAGACAGCTCTCACCAGAGGCATAACTGCATTGACAATTTTTACAGTTAATGAAAGTAATACTAACAATTTCAACTGATAATAAACATCATTATACATGGCATTATTAGTATCTATGATTGAAAAGACCTTTAGGATCGCCTCAAAGCTTAAAGAGATAAGGCTTGAAGTTCAACCATTAATTTTTCGAAGCGAAAAGCTATAACAACTTCAACTAATCAATGATTATTTCGACATTACGAGCATTTTGATTGTTAAAAACCTTTAGGATCGCCTTAAAGCTTAGACAGATAAAGCTCGAGTTTCAACAGTTAATTTTCCGAAGCAAAAGCTATAAACAACTTCAACTAATCAATGGTTATTTCGACATTACTAGCATTTTGATTATTAAAAACCTCTAGGATCGCCTCGAAGCTTAGAGAGATAGAGCTCGAATTTCAACAATAATTTTCTGAATCAAAAGCTATAAACAACTTCAACTAATCAATACTTATTTCGACATTACTAGCATTTTGATTGTTAAAAACCTCTAGGATCGCCTCGAAGCTTAGAGAGATAAACCTCGAATATCAACAGTTACTTTTCCGAAGTGAAAGCTATAAAAAACTTCAACTAATCATGATTATTTTGATTGTAAATACCTTTAGAGTCGCCTTGAAGCTTAGCGAGATGAGGCTGGAGTTCGACGGCGAAGCATTGAATCTTCGATTGGAGATTTGCGATTTCGATAATGTCTTTGGCGATGTCATCAATTGTTGAAGTCGTTTCAGTATCGTAGAGAAACTCGCCGTCGCCGTCGCCGTGCTTCACATGTACGCGCACCATCCTCGAAGCCTTGGCAAGTGAACTCTTATGCTCAATTTTACATTTGAAAAAACTCTCCCATTTTTTTGTATTTATACTGTAGTACTATACGGACTTTTTTCATTTTATGTTATTAGGTAATTAATTCGCGCTTCGCGGTCATAAGTAATCTAATTACGTTTATATATCTTAATATTAAGATTAATAAAATACTCTAAAGTTATTAAGTTCTTTCTATATAGAAAAATTAGCATTATAAATATATATGAAGAACTTT
>JBCEWC010008276.1:0-20197 GCA_038996855.1 Solanum aculeatissimum | reverse complement strand
AATAACCATTCCTCCCACAATTTATACCACTAATATATGCACTTAATATTTTATTTTAATAATAAAATGCATATACATCAACAATATGTCATTTTATTTATAATTGTTTTTTGATTGATTTTACAAGTGTTTTACATGAGCGTTTAAAAATCAGCAATAGTGAATCCGATGAAGATGTTGATCGGGTGCCGATTTGGAGATGGTGAGTGACGGAAGAATTTGGTCTTTGTTGCCATAGAGAAGAAAGACAAATAAATAAGAAATTAAAAAAAAATAAAAAATAAGTATATATATATATATGAAAAAAGATATTAAAAATAAAATTATATAATTTTAATATTTACTTTTGCACTCACTCTCTTTGAGAGACACCTTACTGGCTAAATATTTAAGGAGATAATAATTTTAATTTTAAATACTTTAATAGGGTAATAGACCCTCATAAAATTAAAGTGTGTAATTAAAAATTTAAATCTGGATACACACTAAGGAGGCATTTAACAATTTTCTCTATTTTTTATTTATTTATGGAATCTTAAATTTTCTCTAGGCTATGTCAAGGTTGTTATTCTCTATTTCTTTTTCCCCTCTCAATTTTCATGCTTTTATTTTTATTTAATAACAAATTGGCATAGTTCAATATTAAAATATATTTTTTAATTTGACTTTAGTTATTATTTATATCTCAAACTCTGAATGAACATGAATAACCACTTAAACTTGCTAGTTATAATTGATAAAATATTTAATATTAAAAAAAAAACTACAATCAAGACGTGTTTTTTAGAAGACTTATTATGTAAAATATATAAATTGCTATAAAAAAAGAGTAAAAAATAATTTTGTTAAAGCAGAATGCACCGAAAATGTCGTGCAACAGAAAGTCAACAGCTTAATTTTTTAAAGGCAGAATTCATCAATAAATACTTAAATTTGGTACGATTTTTTATTTAGACATTTTGTAAATCGTGTACCTTTTAAACATCAATAGTAATACCAAATGACTTTTGTTTGGAGAATCACCAAAAAATATAAGACAAGTGGTTATGCCTCGTTGATGACGTGAAAAAATAACTAATTAAATAATTACATGTGATATTTAAAAAAAAAATTGAAAATGAAAAAGATTATTTTAAAATTTATATAATAAACAAAATAAAAATAATATTATAAAAAAATTAGCTTACACCTCAAGAGGTCATTTGGTAGGAGGTATTAGACAAAATAATCCATGCATTATGTGTGATATTATTTAATACTATGTTTAATAGAATTTTATGTGTGCGTATAACTAATCCATGTATTAGTGAATACACCCTACATGATACTCCCTCCGTTCACAATTAGATGTCAAATTTTGACATGACACACCTATTAAGAAAACAATGATTAATGTAGCAAGATTACCATTTTACCCCTATAAATTTGTAGGACTATTATTTTTAATTAAATTTTTTTATAGGACTATTCTTTTTAATTAAATTTTTTTCATATTAACTTAATTGAATTGGGGTATATTAATGCATTATGTCATTTTCTAGGTTTCTAGATACTTTAAAAATGACTTAGTCATTCAATATTTTCAAAAAATTCAATATTTTAAAAAAGTCTAACTTGATAAATAAATTAGAGGTAGAATAGGTAAAAATTATTAGTCTTATCTTGGATTCTCAAAATTGACAAGTAAAAATGAAAATCAAATTAGAGATTTTTTAACATCTAATTGTGAACGGAGGGAGTATTAACTAATACCTTCCATTTGGTGGTATTAGTTAATACCTTCTATTTAATAGCATGAGATTAGATATATAAAGACAAAAATATCCCTCAAATTCTTTTATATTTTTTTTATTTTCTTGATTTTATGTTTAATATTTGTAATTTTATATTGGTAAATTTATTTAAATAAATTAGTTTACAAATTTTATTTATTTGTGGTTCATATTTTCAATAAATTTACCATGTCAAAATTTTAAATTTTGTTTATTTATGAGTTCATATTTACATAATATACAAAAAATATTTTGTCATGTCAATTTTTTTATAATTAATATAATTGAGTGATTCCTACTTAAAGTGATTTTATTGGTACAAAACAAAGTGCAATGACTATGTTAGATAAATTTTCATAGTTAAGTGACCTTTTAAGATATAAACTCCATATTAAAACTACAACTTGCAATTTTTTATGTGTAAATATAGATGGTTTGTTCATTTTTACAATTGTTTACCATCTTTTCAATTTTAAAAGCAGATGGTCTATCTCTATTAAATTGACAATTGGTATTTTATGAGTGATCATTTCATTAAGATCACAATTATTTATCCTCAAATAATTCAAATGAGAAAATAGCAAATACGACAACAAAACTGTTGTTCTCCTAACTAATTAGAAGTCACAATAAAATAATCTATTTTGATCCAATTACATGAAATAGAAAATTTCGTAATAATACAAAAATATAATTGAAAAGAAATTTTAAACCAAACACTCTCCCCCCCACCTCCTCTCCAAACGTTTGTCCCATACCTCCAAACTTTCTTTGTTCTCTCTGTTTCTTATTATAAAAAAAAATTATTATTATTTTTTTAAATATTACTTCTAACAATAGTGTCCCCAAAAGTGAAGAAAATGACAAACTTAAAGATAAATTTGACCGAATGGTAGTTAGACCGTCTCTGCTATATAGAGTGGAGCGTTGACCAACTAAAAACTCACATGTTCAGAAGATGCAGGTAGCGGAGATGAGGATGTTGAGATGGATGTGTAGACATATTAAGAGTGATAAGATTGGGAATGAGACCATCCAGGAGAAGTTAGAGGTGGCTCCTGTGGCTAACAAGATGAGGGAAGCAAGACTGCGATGATTTGGTCATGTGCAGAGAAGAAGTATCGATGCTCCTGTTAGGAGGTGTGAGAGGTTGGATTTAGAGGTTACACAAAGGGGTAGAGGTAGACTGAAGAAGTATTGGAGCTAGGGAGATGATCAGACAAGATATGACGAAACTTTACCTCATCGAGGATATGACCTTAGATAGAAAAAAGTAGGAGAAGGCTAATAGGCTAGTAGGGATAGGTTGATTTATGATCTTGTGATATAGTAGGTTAGTGGGAGTAGTTGTGTCTTTATATCCTGTGTTGTCATTATTCATCTTATATTTGTTACTTTTATCATATTTACATACTATCATTTGTTTTTCATTATTAGTCGTTTTTTTTTTCTTTCTTTTCCCTTTTTTTCACATCTAGTATCTTTTGCTTATGAGACTTGATTTTTTTAGACGAGGATTTTTCGGAAACAACCTCTCTATTTTTATGAGATAATAATAAAATTTACGTATATTTTATTCTCTCCAAATTTCACTTGTGAAATTCCGATGAATACGTTGTTGGTTGTTATCGTAGACTCAAAAGACAGGCAAAACACTTACTTGAGCTGTGTATGTTAAAAGTTGTGCCGACTTTAGGCATTTAAAAAGAAGTTAAGCCACACGGTCATTTTAAAAAGTATGATAATATAATGAAGAAATCATATTGCTTAAATAATTAAATGTTATAATTATAACTTAAGAAATATTAATTTTTGTAGTTATACATAATTTAACATAGGATAAGTTAATTAAGGATAATAATTTTATTTAAAAAAAGTATGTTAATCATTAAATTAGGGTTTGATTATATTAAATAAAATATTTGTTATTATTTTGTAATTAAGAAAATCACTAATTTCATCTCTCCAAAAATATTGTATAAAGGGGAACACCTGGCGAGAATATTGTTTCCCAATTCTTAAATGTGACATTGAACTGACTCATACCAAATATTTTGTTATAGCTTTTCTTTTCATTGTTAATTAAAATAATATTTGTATTCTTTATTTATCATTGTTGATCCATCATCAAATTCAAGAATTATTTCTTTATTAATATACTTATCGATGGGTCATCTATGACTGATGAGAAAGGAGATGCCTAATAATTTCTTTTTAGCTTCTGTAATGACATTTTAAAAGTTTTTTTTTTAGATGATATGATGATTTAAAGTCAAGTAAATATAATAAAAAAGAGTTTAAAAGTTAAAAAATAATTTTTTTTGACAATTTCGAAACTAATTTTCTCGACAAATATGCTTTCCCTTTGGGATTTAGCACGTGGTTCTAAAACAATTTTATGCTTGGGGCTCGTCAATTTAGCTCTAATTTATAATTCTCTCTTACTTTAAGCCTTAAGTCTAGAGATTTTGTATACAATAAAGAGTTTCTTTTTACTAAAGTTCATATTCTTCTACATAATAGACGTTGATTAAAATTCCTGATGGACTCAATAAAATAATTATTTGAATTAAATAAAACTAAGTTATGATTCCTACCACTTTGAAGAGTGCAAATCCATTAAAATGGAATAAATAAAAAGAATCTCTGTAGAAAAGATATGTTGATAGATTTTATAGGTCACTTTTGACCATTTGGGCATTTGATCTCCTCTCCTTGATTGATTCCCCCAACAGAATATGTAAGCCATATTATCTAGTACTTGACTTCAAATAGACTCAAATGGAGAAAAAAGTTTCATCTTTTCCAAGGAAAATACATAGATTCTATGATCCAATATTCTCTGCAATAATCATAAACATTTCACATGCTTATATATGACCCCACAATGTCATTTGCTCCAACAAAATGCTTGTTTGCTATGAGGGGACAATGGTTCTGTACTCACTCCTTTTTGGTGTGGATGACTTCTAAAGCTTGAATTCATTGAAATTTGACCCTTTCCCATATCTTTTTGTTTCATTTTCTCCTTCTTTTTTTCAAAATTGGCTTCAGGATTTTCCTACATTACCTTTATTAATTGATAATTAATATTAAATATTTTGGACAATAATTGAATTTGTAAAAATGGGGTTAAAGGCACCTAACATTATATTCAAGATTGATTAGTGTCAGACTAGAAGTTGACATAAGAGCGTTTTAGCTGAAAGGTAAAAAATATTTTTGCCAGAATGATATTATGAATCGTTTGATCACAAAGTAATTCTTATTTTACCGACGCTATACAAATCCAATTCATATTGAGGATAGGATGCTCTCGAGTGTTAACAAGAAACGTCGTTGTACATCTGATATACCTAGATCGTGCTTCCATGTGTTGGATTTCGATTCATTCATTTGCTAAGTCCGAGTTTTACCATAAAGAAAGTTGTTTTTATCATTTGATGAAAAATGCTTGTTGGAGTTTGGTTATAAAAAAAGAATAACTTACTTTATGAAAAAATGGTTTCATATCAAACAAATCTTTAATATGTAAAGCTAGACATTTTATGGCTTTTTCAATTTGAGGGAACAAGAAAAAGATGAGAAGAAGAATCAGATTCCAGTGATTGTTACAACTATTGACTTAGTGATCCTTCGATTATTATAAGACTTTTTTTAGAGGTGATATAACTCGTAAAGTGTTGTAAAATGAATGTCCAAATAAATATTTTTTATTTTCACATAATATATTTTGTGACAATTTACATATACATATAATATACATTATGTGTAAGATGGATTTACACTTACCTTAGTTTTTGTTATAACCTAATCATTCATGTAATATATTTGATGTCCAAAGTGTATACATGACAATGAGATATCCATTAGTGACCATGTATACACAAGTATAAATACCCCCCTTTCTTGTAACAAAAGGTGTAGAGAGAAAAGAAGAACAAAAAAAATAAGAAATACTACACTATCTTCTCTTTTATATTGTTTCTTAATTTTAATATATTCTCATCATTTCACAACACGTTATCAAGCACGACACTCCAACCTCCTACGAATAAATTAAGCTTCTATCTCAGTACGTATACAATCTTCTTCTAACTATTCATATACCTTATAATATATAAATTATAATAATGTCACCATACTTTATTTCTTGAACAACTTATGATACTACTTAAATTTTCATTTAAGCATTCTATATTGTTATAACTAATAGGACTATTGTTTAATATATCTATATTCTAATACTCACTTTACTTTGAATTGATTGAAAATTAATTAGATAACATATTAATTGGTAACCAACTTGTTTTTGTATTTAAGGATCTACTTAAATTCATTTGCATCAAAAGAAAAAAGTTTCATTCACAATCATCTTTGATTCATTCTTTTTAAGTTTTCATCATGTCAAACTTATCAAAACTTGAATTTGTGGCACTTGATATTACCGGAAAAAATTATTTATCATGGATACTTGAGGCTGAAATTCACCTTGACGCTAAAGGTCTTGGAGACACTGTACTATTAAACAAGGAAATAAAATATCAAGTCAAGATAAAACGAAAGTTATTATTTTTCTTCGCCATTACCTTCATGAAGGATTAAAAATCGAATATTTAACTGTGCAAGATCCACTTGAATTATGAATTAATTTAAAGGATCGATATGACCACCTAAATCTAACTGTATTACCAAAAGCTCGATATGAATGGATACATCTTCAATTTCAAGATTTTAAATTTGTTACAAAATATAATTCTGCTATTCACAAAGTGAGCTCCATATTAAAATTATATGGAGATACTATCACTGATGATGATTTACTTGAGAAAACTCTCTCTGTCTTTCACGCTTCGAATGTGTTGCTACAACAACAATATCGTGAAAAGGGATTTAAGAAATATTCTGAGTTAATTACATGCCTACTTATGGCTGAACAGAATAATACTTTACTGATGAGAAATCAAGAAGCTCGTCCCACTGGGTCTGCTCCATTTCCTGAAACGAATGTTGTAGCAAGGTCTAATTAGTCTGAAACAAGAAAAAATAATTTTTGTGGTTGTAATCGCGGTCATGATCGAGGACACAGGCGAGGGCATGGTGCCAAAAGAAATAATTATCGTCATTATGGTGAAAATAAACATAATAATAATAAAAATTCTTAAAATAATACTTCCAAGGAAAGAATCAATATTTGTCATCGATGTGGCATGAAAGGACACTGGGCACGTAATTGTCGTACGCTCGATCATTTTATCAAGCTTTATCAATCCTCCCTCAAAAGAAAAGAAAATAATGAGAAGACCCACTACTTGACCTTTCATAATGATGATAGTGGGGCAAATCCCTCTAATAAATATGATGATATTGAGGCAAATCTTGTTTATAAAGATAATAATGACTTCAAAGACTTCTCAAATAATACTCATTTGGGAGTTGAAGACTTCTATGAGAATATTGACTAAAGAACTCATCATCTAGTTGAAAAATAAAATCATAAGAATAGTTAATATTTTCTATTATATTTGTAACTATGTTGTTCTTCTTAAATGCTAAGCATTATATCTTTACTAGTTTTTATAGTTTGTCAAATTAGTTTTTTCATATCCTTATAATATTTTTTTTAATCTTTATGAAGAATATGAATATTGTCATTCATCAATTGAATCCAAAATTAGTTATGGTAATATGTGCCTCATAGATAGTGCTACAACATATACTAATTTAAGAGATAAGAAATATTTTTCTTATTTGATTACGAAAAAAGCTAATGTTAATAAAATTTCTGGTAGCACAAAATTAATTTGAAGGCTCCAGAAAAGCTAATCTAATTCTTATCGGAGGAACAAATGTAACAATTGATGAAACATTATATTGTAGTAAGTCTCAAAGGAACTTATTAAGTTTCAAAGACATTCGTCAAAATGACTATCATATTGAGACCACAAATGATGAAAAGAATGAGTATCTTTATATTACTACAATGATGTCAGGTAAAAAGTGTATACCTGAAAAATGACTTGCTCTTTCATTTGGCTTATACTGTAAAAGTATTAGTATGATCGAAACACATGTCATAGTAAACCTTTGATTTACTAACTCAAATGAGGTTGTCATTTGGCATGATCGATTGACCCATCCCGATTCTAATATGATGCACAAAATATTTGAGAATTCACATGGACATGCTTTGAAGAACCAAAAGATTTTTCAATTTAAGAAATTTTCTTGTGCCGCATGTTCTCAAGGCAATTGATTACTAGACCATCAGTAATCAAAGTGGGAATTGAATCTTCAACATTTCTGGAACATATACAGGGTGATATATGTGGACCCTTCAAATATTATATGATTTTAATAAATGCATCTACAAGATGGTCACATGTGTGCTTTTTATCAACTCGCAATGTGGCGTTTGCGAGGTTACTGCCAAATAATAAAATTAAGAGCATAATTTTCAAATTATGCAATTAAGACAATCTGTATGATGGTGAATTTACATCCCAAACTTTTAATGATTATTGTATATCTACTGGGATAACAATTGAGCATCAAGTTGCTCCATGTTCATACTCAAAATGACCTAGCCGAATCATTAATTAAACGACTCCAATTAATTTCTAGACCAATGCTTATGAGAACAAAACTTACCCCTTCATTATGGGGTTATGCTATTTTGCATGCAACAAATATTGTGCGTATTAGACCCACAAGTTATCAAAAAGTCTCCCCATTACAATTGACTTTTGATTAGGAATCGAACATTTTCCATCTTACAATATTTGGATGTGCGGTATATGTTCTAATTTCTCTACCACAATACATAAAAATAGGTCCCCAAAGAAGGTTAGAGATATATCTTGGGTGTGAATCTCCTTCAATTATAAAATATTTGGAACCTATGACTAGAGGTTTATTCACACCAAGATTTGTTGATTGTCATTTTGATGAGTCAATATACCCAACATTAGAGGAGAAGATAAACAACTAAGAAAAGAGATAAATTGTAATGCACTGTCATTATCACATTTAGATCCTCGAACAAATAAATGTGAACAGAAAGTTCAAAAGATACTTCATTTGCAAAATATTGCAAATCAATTGCCAAATACATTCACTAACCTATCAAGAGTTACTAAATCTCATATTCTAGCTGCTAATACTCCAATTCGAATCGATGTCCCAATAGAATAATTAATTAATGTAAATGATTCTAAACCATGCTTGAAACGTGGTAGACCAATCGATTCCAAGGATAAAAATCATTGAAAAAGAAAAGGAACAAATAATCAAGATGGTCATAATATAAAAGAACTTTCTCAAGAAGAGCAAGGAGACATAATAATTGATGAAACCTTAAATAAGGTTGAGGCACCTGAAAATAATGAAGAGATCTCAATAAATTATGTCTCATCAAGAAAAATATGGAATCAAAATAATATAATTGTAGACAATATCTTTGCTTATAATGTTGTTGTTGAAATAATGTAACAAAATGAGAATCTTGAACCAAAATCTGTCGAGGAATATAGACAGAGAAATGATTGATCAAAATGTAAAGATGTTATTCAAGTTGAATTTGCTTCGCTTAAGAAACACAAAATTTTCGGATCGATAGTCCAAACACCTGAAGGTATAAATCAGTAGGGTAAAAATAGATTTTTATGCGAAAACGAAATGAGAAAAATGAAGTCGTAAATATAAAGCATGACTTGTGGCACAAAAATTTTCTCAAAGACTTGACATTGATTATATGGAAACATATTCTCCTTTGGTGGATGTAATCATCTTCAGATATCTTATAAATCTAACAGTTCTCTGATGAATGTCGTCACAACTTATTTATATGACTCATTAGACAACGACATATTTATGAGAATCCTAGAAGGATTCAAAATGCCTGAATTATATAAAGATTCCCGGAAAACATGTTCAATGAAACTTCAAAAATCTTTATATGGATTGAAGCAATCAGGACATATGTGGTATAATTGCCTTAGCGAATACCTATTGAAAGAAGGGAACAAGAATGATCCAATTTATCCTTGTGTATTTATTAAAAGGTCTGGATCAGAATTTACTATAATAGTTGTATATGTTGATGACTTGAATATCATTGAAACTCGTGAAGAGCTTTCAAAAGCAGTAGAATGTCTAAAAAAAGAATTTGAAATGAAAGACCTTGAAAAGATAAAATTTTATCTTGGTCTACAAATTGAGCATTTTATAAGTGGTATATTTATTTATCAATCAACATATACTAAAAATCTTTTAAAAATTTTTACATGGATAAAACACATCTATTAAGTACCCCAATGATTGTGAGATCACTAGATATTAATAAATATCTATTCTTGCCTTATGAAAACTAGAAAGAGCTCCTTGGTGCTGAAGTACCATATCTTAGTGCAATTGATGCATTAATGTACCTTGTTAATAATTATCAGTCAGATATATCATTTTCTGTAATTTTATTAGCAAGATTTAGTTTCTCCTCAACACAGAGAGACTGAAACGGTATTAAGCATACCTTCAGATATCTTTAAGGAACTATTGATATGAGACTATTTTATTCGAAAGAGTCTAATTCGCAACTAATTGGTTATGCAGATGCAG
This sequence comes from Solanum aculeatissimum, assembly GCA_038996855.1. NCBI lineage: Eukaryota > Viridiplantae > Streptophyta > Magnoliopsida > Solanales > Solanaceae > Solanum > Solanum aculeatissimum. The sequence continues at coordinate 9,809 of JBCEWC010008276.1, read as the reverse complement.
GATATTTACCTAATCCATATAAATGACGATCTCAAACAGGTTATTTATTTACATGTGGAGATACAACCATATCATAACGTTCAACAAAATAAACTATGGTTTCTACTTCTTCAAATTATGTAGAAATAATGGCTATTCATGAAGCTAGCCGAGAATGTGTTTGATTAAGATCAATAACTCAACACATCGTGGAAATGTGTGGCCTTCCTCTGAAAAGAGATATTCCAACAATATTATATGAAGATAACGCCACATGTATGACTCAACTAAGAGGAGGATACACCAAAGAGACAGAACAAAACATATTTCGCCAAAATTCCTTTTCACTCATGACTTTTCAAAACAAAGGTGAAATAGATGTTCAACAAATTCGTTCCAGTGATAATTTAGTAGATATATTCACCAAAGCATTGCCAACTTCGAATTTTGAAAAACTGAGATAAAGATTGGGATGCGTCGTCCTCAAGATATTAAATGATATTTTCATCAGGGGGAGCAAATACGCGCTGCACTCTTTTTTTCTTAACCAAGGTTTTATCCCACTGAGTTTTTCTGGTAAGATTTTTAATGAGGCGGCAAACAAAGCGTATTACTACATGGATCAACATTCAAGGAGGAGTGTTGTAAAATGGATGTCCAAATAAATATTTTCTATGTCTACATAATATATTTTGTGGCAATTTACATATACACACAATATACATTATGTGTAAGATGGATTTGCACTTATTTTAGTTTATGTTGTAACCTAATCATTAATGTAATATACTTGGTGTCCAAAGTGTATACGTGACAATGAGATATCCATTAGTGACCACGTATACACAAGTATAGATACCCCCCTTTCTTGTAACAAAAGATGTAGAGAGAAAAGAAGAACAAAGAGAAAATAAGAAATACTACACTATCTTCTCTTTTATATTCCTTCTTAGTTTTAATATATTCTCATCATTTCACAACATAAAGTTTATTGCTAAAGTATTTATGCATAAATAATTTGTGAGATAAAACCTTAAATAGTCCACTACTATATAACTTAAGCTTATAACAATCTTGTTTCTTTTACCTAGAGTTTGTAGAACTCCTTACTCCCAACAAATTTGTAGTTCCACAGTACTCCATATAGTTCGTTTTCAAGTTTGCTCATGACTCATGAGGGTTGGAATTGACTAGATTGAAATAAGCTAAATAATGAATTATAATATAATACGTCCGACTTTTACATATTAGTTTTTTTTATAATTTGCTTAAGTGCATAATAAAAATATTTTTTTTTATTATGATTATATATAAAATATTAAATAAAAAATATTTAAAGAAAATTTCTCATGAATCAATTTTAGTTAGATCTCACTTCAACTAGGGGCGGGTTTATATGAGTGTTAGGGAGTTTATTTGAATCCCCTCGGTGAAAAAATATACTATATATGTAGATTAGATTTTTTATATTTTTATACATATACGTATTAATTTTGAACCACCTACATCAAAGAAGAGAGATAGTTCAGTGGTACTAGACTGCAAAACTAGGGTTGTGAATACTATCCTTACTTTTTTTTATTGAGTGTGCAAGTTGCCTAATTTTTTAAAATTTAATTCTTCACTGATGTACAACAACTATTTTACAAAAATCGTTGGAATAACTTAAAATCTTTTCCATTTTTTGTTCATGATCTTGGTAAAAAATTCTTCAAGTTTAATAGATTTTGCGATCTTTCAAAAAGATTGATTTAAACCTAAAAAAAACAGTCATGTTATCCTATTATATTTTATTTGATGAAATTTTCTTTGCTTCTGCGAATTGTCATTGCATTTGTTGAAAAAAAATTGTGGTATCAACAAAAAGTTCATAGAGTCGAACGAATAATGATTTCTTGAGCAATCGTATGGTTCTCCTTTTTGGAAAAAAAGATGTATCTAATGAGGTTTCACTTGCTGATATATTTTGTCTTTTCAAGCAATAAAATCTCGTCAAGTGGTATTGCAAATGTGCTTGAAAAGTATTAATGGTGATATTTTTTTTAAATTGTAATTTGCACTCTAATTCACACATTTATATCTTTATTTCTCAAACTTTTTGAGTGAAAATTTTAAATCTGCATTGATTCTAACTTAAATAATCTATACAAACTTGACTAAAACGAATAAAATATATTTTTAGGAGCTATTTTATCAGCCCCGAGATTGTGCAGAGTAAGAAAGTGAAGATTGCATGTCATGTGTTAAAAGGGTAGGAAAAATATCTAATTAGATAAACATTCCTGTCAGATCTAATTTTTTTCTATATTTTTTCTCTCTCTAGCGAAAAACTCTTTGGCGACAAAACCCTAGTTTGTGATTCATTAACTCTTCATCATTCTTTCGGACGCCGGTAGCCATGCCTCGTCAGCTAGTCAACCTCCCATGTGGGCTAATTACCACTCACAACCATTGAACAATACCAATAAGCTAAACTATGCTGAAATTTTGAAGCCTCTGTCACACAATATTAAATCTATACCTATGAAATCGTTATCTTATTTGCATGGGGAACCTAGGATAGTTTGGGAGGAGGAAGAGGTGGATCAAATGATAGTTAATGAGAATTTACAGTAAGTGATCATTGATAAGTTTTCTTATAGATGACGTGACTTTCAGGAACTAAGGCGGATTATACCGAAACAATGCGAATTGAAGAATGAATGTAATATTGAAGTATTAAGCAATTGGCATATACTAATTAGGGCATCGTGCATGGAGGATTATGTCAAATTGCTATTGAAACCCGCCTTCTACATTACACATAAGACATGGACGTATACTATGAGGATATTGAAGTGGCATTTGTTGCTCAATTCGGAGGAAGAAACTACTAAGGTTATCATGTGGATTTCTTTTCCATCGCTGCCCTTAATTTTTTTTGGTAAAGTGGTTATTTTTTGCTAACGATGACGGTTGATAAACCCTTACAAGTGGATATGAAAACAAAAATCAGACTAGACCTAGTTGCGCAAGGGTTAAAGTCAAAGTTGATCTATTATAGAAATTCCCCAAAAAAATTAATATTGGGGTGAGAAAAAAATCTGAGAAAATTGTGAAAAAGTGAATTAACATCAATTATGATCACGTCCCAAAATATTGTACTAATTGCAAAATTCAGGAACATAATGAACATGATTGCTATGTTCTACATCAAGAACTGCATCCAAAGAGGAAGGAGGAAGCAGGCAAGGATGAAGGTGATGACAAAGACAAGGCTAATATAGCGAAGGATGTTGATATTACATCTGGGGAGTCTGATCAAAGGAAGGTACAAGTAATTAACGCTGCGAATGCTAATGGATGGCAAAAAGGGAAAGCGAAACAACCTCATAATCTAAAAGTAACGCAAAAAACTAGGGTAGAAAAAATAACCAGTTTAAGGCACTGAAAGACAACCAAGAAAGAGAAGTAGTGAATAATATAGAGAAAGGGATAGAACAATCAAAGCCGATAAAAACGAAAGAATAAGTGCAAGAGAAGTTTGGAGATAAGATTGTAGGGGGTAAGACTGATCTGGGATGCAATAAAAAAAAGGATGGCCATATGGAGGATAACCACAAAAAAGGAGATGATAGTCACAATACCAATAACACCAGCAACAATGTCACATAAAAAGTCAGTATTGACACCCGTGTGGATGAAAAGTTTTTGGATATAGAATCTTCCAATAAAGAGAAGGAAGAGCTTGATAGAGGTTGTAGTAAAAACTTACTCCATGTTAGGGATATTGATGATAGGGGTAAGATAAAAAGTATGATGGGAATGATAACAGTAGGGATCCACCAGATATACAGGATTTAACATTGCATGATAGTCAAAGGAGGGATGATGTTGAGGATAAGAATATCAAAAAGAATATATGTAATATATCTAGAGAGGAAGATTTGTCTCTGAGGTAAATAGAGATCTTGCAGAATAAGGCAAGAAAGGGACAAATAGCAATTCCTTTGCAAGTTAAAATAAGGAGTAAAGATAAAATTATTGATAGTGATTCATGATAAGTAAGATGATCTTTTGAAACTTTAGGTCTGTGAAGTCTTAAAAGGCATTTGAAAGACTGATAGATCTAAATAAATGACATCAATACTCATTAATAACACTTATGAAACCTTTTCAAAGTGAGGATGAGTTAGAGTCATATAAAAGAAGATTGAGATTCCAAGAGGCTTACTGTAATAGTTTTTCCAAGATATGGGTATTTTGGAAGGAAGAATAGGTTAATCAAGATATTACGGATTCTGGGCAGCAGGTAACTTTCAGATTTACCTATAATCAGGTGAGTTTCAAGGTCATTGTTGTATACGCTAGGTGCATTACAATGGAAAAGTTGGAATTATGGGAGAAAATACAAGATATAGGGGGATAAAAATAAGGATCCATGGATGGTTGGGGTGACTTTAATCTTATCCTTTCAGAAGAGGAAAAACAAGGAGGTTTGCCTTTCACCAATGCTGAATCACAAGATTTTGCTTAGGGGTATACAAAAACTCAACCTACTGATAAATTGAATTGACAAAAATATTATTGGTTTATTGTTATTGGGTTATTAGGTTATCGAATTTTTAATAATTTTGAAAAACAATTATTGGATAATCGATTCGATGTTGATTTTTACTATTGGGTTATTGGGTAAACCGATAACCCAATAAGATTATAATAATTTACTATTTTACCTCTTCATAAAATTAAATATTAGTAATTTAATAGTGATAGGACACTATAGTAGTACTTTACCTATTTTAATCTTTACCGTACTTAAATGATTAGTAACTCACTTTAGTATTTAGTCTTTATTATTTACTCTTTCGTACTCCATCTGCTTTTATTAATGCAAATTTTCATTATCATCCTTATCGGATAAATAAATCGAATCATTAAGGAATTAAAATCGATAAACCAAAAATTAATAGAAATCATTTTATTGGTTTGTTATTGGTTTACCATATTTAAAAATCAAAAGTCTATAAATTGAATCGATAATGGATAAAGCCAAATCGAACCGACCGATGCACACCCCTAATTTTGCTAATTGTATTGCCATCAGTGCTTTGGTAGAATTAAGATACAAAGGAAGCAATTTCACCTGGTAGAATGGAAGAGTGGAAGAAGAATATATTTTTAAAAGGCTTGATAGAATCTTGGTGAATCAGGAATTTTTATCCCTACTACCGTCCAATGAAGTTCACTATTTGATTAGGCAAGGTTCGGATCATGCCCCTCTACATGTGGTGTCTAACTCACAGGAAGAGCCTATCCAAAAATCTTTCAAACTTTTAAATTTGTGGACTAGACATCAGGAATTTAAACAACTTGTAAAGGAAAATTGGAAGGCTGACTTTGTTGGTGATCCTTTTACTGAATTTCATGTTAAATTGAGAAGAGTTAAAAGAGCTTTGACTGAGTGGAGAAAAAAGACATTTGGAGATATTTTCAGGAAGGTTTCTACATTAGAAGAGCAGGTGAAAGGCAAAGAAATTCAACTGGAGATGGATTCCACTACTGAAAACAGAGAAGACTTAAATAAATGCTCTACTGAACTCAGAAAGTTCTATGCTTTTGAGGAGGAATTTTTGAAACAAAAGGCTGGCATGAAGTGATTTGGGGAAGGAGACAGAAACACTAAGTTCTTCCACTCCTATGTTAATGGAAGGAGGAGAAAGTTGACTATTATAGAAATTCAAACTGTACAAGGAGACATCATTACTTTGGGGGAGAACATTAGTGTTCAAATTGTGGCTTTCTATGAATATCAATTCAAAGAAGATAAATTTGATAAGGATTACAGTATGCTAGATTGCATTTCTTCACTTATCAGTGTCTCTCAAAATGAAGGACTGATCAGGATACCCACCATAGAGGAGGTGAGAGTGGTTGTTTTTGCTATGAATGGTGCTAGTGTTGTTGGACCAGATGGATTCTCAGGGGTATTTTATCAACATTCCTTGGACATTGTTGGTAAAGATGTTCATAGGATGGTGAAAGTCTTTTTTTGTAGATTTTCCTTGCTCAGATTCATTACTCACACTAACCTGATTTTGATCCCTAAAAAGGAGACTGTGAAACAAATGGGAGATTTGAGACCAACCAATTTGAGTAATTTTATCAATAAAGTATTTTCTAGACTGATTATCTTTCGATATGATTTTTCTAAAAATCAAGCAGGACTATTTTTTCACATATTGTTTTTGTGGTGATCGCGTCTGACCTTGAATTTGTCAAAAGAGTTTGGGAAGACGCGTTATGCGAGCGTCTCTCATCTAGGGATATTTTGGTAATTTTATCGGGTGTAACATATATGCATGATCTCAGTGTCATCACAATGTCAATATTATAATGATGTCAATATCACCAATGTCTCAATATAATCACAATCTCAATATCAATCACATCTTAATATAAGTGCAGTCTCAAAATCAACACAAAACTAGTCGGAATCATTCCTCTTCGGTTTCTCATTATAAATGGAACATCAAACACATAAATATCATCATATCATAAGTATTATTTTCATAATCATGAGTGCATGCAAGATGTCCACATAGTCCTTTTATTCATAACTCATCATCATTTTATTGTCTTTCAATATTTGAATCATCATTAACCCATTATGTAATAATCACAATATTAACATAGGTGGATTCTTTCAATTAGCCATTGTCATCATAGCTTATGACAAATCATCATTTGAGTTCTTACTTCATAAACATTAGTTTCAAAATTCCCAACAACATCTCAACATAAGCATTTAGCTCAAAATTTTACATAAGAGATTCAATAAACAATTTCATGTAATATAATTCAAAATTCAACAATCAGAGGATCATGAAAACCTCTACACAATCGACAATTGCATCACAAACTCATTTCACGATATTATCTCACGAGTCTAAGTCAACAACAATGGATATTATCTCATAATTCAAGCCATACATGTTATCATTTTCACCTTCCTATTACCCAAATCATATCCACTAGAATAGTTCACTAGCTCCCAAGTTCCACAAATATTCACAATCCCACAATTATTTTACAAGCCAAAGATTCACAATATTCACAATTACTCAATCCGAAATCCTATGATCAGAGCCCATAACAATATAATTCTCATTATCTCACTCTAAAGTCGTAGATGAAATTTACAATTAATCAAGTTCCCACAATTTATCAAATACCACTCAATCAACCACAAGTATCCAATCATTTTCAAGCCATAAATATAGAAAATATAATGTTCAAGCAAGCTTAACAAGGTTTAAGATTCTACTTGCCTCAACTAGTGGCCAAATCAAGTGTTAATCAGAGCTTTTTCCTTCAAAATTGCACCCGAAACATCATAATCTATACAAATATAGCATCATAGTCACATAAGAAATCTAATGACACTAAAATTGATTAATTTGGGTGAAAAGGGCAAAATGGTAAAAAATCTCATGCAAAAAAAAGTAGTCAGAATTTAAAAACTTCTACATAAAAATGTTCTCCTCAAAATAAGAATTTCAACGGTGAAAATCAATTCGAAAATGGAGCTAAAATGAGGGAGGAATCATCAATTAAAATTTAGAGATCAAAGTCAGGAAAATTCCCAAATTCCACCATTAAAATCCCAAAATTATAAGTTAAAATCACGAATTAATCAATGTAAACCAACGAAATAGGTTGAAAAATAGTTACCCAATCAATTTGCCTTGAAAAACCTCAAAATCTCTCTCTCAAACGAAGCTTGGAATATTAAAAATGGGTCTAAAAATACCTCAAAATTGTTCACTGATCCAGGTCTAAAAAGACCTCTGTGAACGCGAATTGAAATCCGCAAATGCGGAAGTCAACCCAATTGACTTCTCCGCGAACGCGGAAAAATAACAAGGTGGCCTCCGCGAACGCGGAGTGTTAGGTCACCCTGACCTCCACGAACGCGGAGAAGAAAAGTGACCTGCACTAGAATTAGAAACCAACTGTGATCAAAAACTCGATACGGACAGTCCAAAATTTACAAACCAGACATATATTCATACCATAAATGGCGATCCAGACTCAACAGAATAATCAGAATTCGATATTGTTATAAAAACATTAATGTTTATGTATTAAATAATAAAATTTAAAAATGTCGACGGATACTTAACTTTCTAGTTGAATAAGTGTGAGCGTATGAATTTTATAGTAAAAGATAACGAAATTTGTAAAAGTTATGTATCAAAAAACATAACAATTAACCTGATACATATCAATTTGTGTTTTAATAAATTAAGATTACCTATCAAAATTAATGTTTAAATGCGATACATTATGCATGCTAAAAACTAACGTATCATAATATTGAAAAGAATAAATTATACATTAATTTAAGTAATAAAAATAACTAGATAATTAAAAAAAATTGAACCTATATGTATCACAAAAAGACAAACAACAACAAATCAAAGAAAAAAATCAATAATATGATCTGCTGAAAGGAAAAAAAGATGAAAAAATCATTTTACACTTTCTCCTTTGTTGTATATCACCTCCCATAACTTTTTTTTCACTTTTAATAATGGCGTCGCCTATGGATCTTGACCCAAACTCGTTGGCGGAGCCATCAACAACTCCACCCTTTTTTTTGGAGCTTTTTTCACAGTCAATTTTGAAGTCGAAGATACATCATTCTTTGACTAATTGGATAATCATAATACTAAAAGATAGAACATCATTCATATATATATGTATCAGAAAATTTTAGATAGAAAAATTATAAAAGAATTATTAAAAATTTGATGAATTGATGAGCTGAAAAGAAAAAATGGATGAAGAAGAAAAATTATGGAAAAATAGCATAACTAGGCAAATATATGATATGTATTTATATTATACAATTATAGTTTGAAAAATTACAATTTATAGCTATAGTTAGGGTTTTGTTGCTATAGTTAGGATTTCTTTGCTATTCTCTCTCGTCTCTCTTCCTCTCTCTCTCCTCTCTCGCTATAATTTCTTGTCAGATATACAATTAGATATGTATATCAGCTGCATATATACAATTATTTTGATAGATATAAATAGTCAATTCAACAGATATATATATATAATTTGCCTCTCTGCCCTTTCTCGCTCGCTTATCTTCCTCTCTCGATCTTGTTCGCCTCTCTCCTCCCTCTCCCAATCTCGCTTGCCAGATATACAAATACATATGTATATTAGTTACACGTATACAATTATTTGACAAATATACACATACAATCTGCCTCTTTCCTACCTCTCTCCTCCCCTCTCAATCATATAGCCGAGGTTATACCATGTAATTATGTAAAATATAACTAGTTGACTATATTAAGTTTCAAGCTTAGACTATTTATAAAAATTCCCCAAAAATTATTATGATTTGGAATAAATAGAGGAGAAGAAAATTTGGAATTTGAATTGTTTGAAACTATTATCATTTTGGGAGAAATTTATTTTGCATGATTTGTGGAACTAACATTTAATGTGATATCTTTTCCTTTTTAGCGCAATAGCTAATAAAGTAATGTATAGACAAGCCATGTATCAGACAATATCAAAATATGTATTCAAATCCATCAATTTTAAAGAATTTTTTATAATTTAAAAAAAAGGCTTAAGTCATCAAGAGACACTTAAAGTTGTCTCCATTTTTCACTTAAACACCTAAACTTACATATGTTCTTTATAGACACCTCAACTAACCAGATTTGGACCTATTAAACACTTTTGGCCTACCTGGCAATTGGCGTGAATCTCACGATTTAAAGGAGCGTGAGAGCTCCTTTAGCTGGACAATTAATGGCAATATC
>JBCEWC010008275.1:0-20201 GCA_038996855.1 Solanum aculeatissimum | reverse complement strand
TAGATAGATAGATAGATAGATAGATAGATAGATAGATAGATAGATAGATAGATAGATAGATAGATAGATAGATAGAGTCTCATTAAACTTTTAAGTTAAACTCATCACAAATCATCATCATTATCTATCATCAAAACTTTACTTTAAAAAATATTTACATCGCTATAAAAATATTTACTCAAAACATCATTAATCTCAATGCTCAATTCCCCAAAATTCCCTTAAATTATGCATCAACTTGATCATCAAATAATGCATTAAAAAGTATGATCATCAAATCAATTAGGGTTAATCGAAAAGTAATCACGAACAATGATAAAAATAATAATAACCTCAATTATAATTATATAGTACTCAACAGAATAAGAATTAACTCCATTGAAATTCAAATACTAGATGTTTACTCAATGTAATGCTCATTCAAAATAGAAATGTAGATATGGAGCACGTAGATGAACTTAATTCAATGCTATGATAATGCTCATACTTAGAGAGATTGAAACCTGTCTTGGAATGAATAGACGGATTGCTTGAACCTTGGATATTCCTCTATTTTACTTGCTCCCAAATTGATCTAAGTGATTATGAGGGTATGGGTACCATTAGATACTAATAAGAGTTTTATTTTAATTCCTAAACATCCATGATTTGATTAGAAAAGGACCAAAAAATATGAAACAACCTTTCATTAAAATATGTCAAGGTGAACCACGAGACCCTTCTATAGGTCATGGTTTGGTTTATGATCCATGAAAGTCCTTCTTCTGGTTTCCTATAAAACTAGGTATGAGTCTACAAAAACCCCCATCCATGGGTTGTAGACTTATTTATAGATTTAGAAGGCCTTTTATGCGACTCAAATAATTTATGGGTTGCAGGACTCAAACAAAAAAACACATATATCATGAGTCTTAGTTTGGACTATGGGTCGTAGACCCTGTCCGTAGAACCTATTAACTTAACAAAGAGATAGACTATGAGACCTAGTCTATGACTCGTACACTTGCCTTTGTGGAACTCAAGGAACTTCTTCTCCTTTCTGAACTCCATATACGAGCATCATCCATGCTTCTTAGAAACATCTACGTACCATAGAATCAGTTCATGAATTGAGTCTTAGGAATCAAATATTTTCCTAGTGTCAGGTGGAATCACAAGGCCTATTTATGGGTATTGGGACTTTTTATGAGCCATAAATACCCTTTTGTGGTCACTAATATTGATAGAATATCATAATTTCTTTTGGGGCTTCAGACTTTCTAGGTAAAGATAATTTAGGAAGTGTTACATTAGATCTCTTTTTCAACCATATTCATACTAGCTTGAGCTTCATGTGAGGAAAAATATTCCAAGAGGAAGATATTTTCATACCCTAAAAATTAAAATGTGAAATACCCTATAAATTGAAAAGTGAAAATAAGGAAGAAAAATGAAGAAATCTAGTTATGGTGCATGTTTTATGAGTGGCATCTACTAGTCATAAACTAGAACATGAGTCATAAAGAGTGTTCGTGGATGGCACCTGGGAGTAAAAAATATTTCAAGAAAATTTGAGTTTCTATGAGGAAAAATTATGGGTCATAGAAGGACCACGACTTGTGAAATTAGTTCGTAAATGAGGTCCAGGATTTTTTAGATTTGACCGGTTGCAGTTTCTTTATACAAATGAATAACATGGGTTCTATAAGGATATATAGGTCGTAGTTGGGGTTCGTAGAACACTCCAACACATAGAAAATTTTCAAAATTTTTGAATGATTTCATGAGGAGACTATACGACCCATAAATAGAAATATGTCACGTATAAGTCGGTTCATGGTTGAGGATTTGCAACTCAAAATGTCTATCTGATTTTCATAGACTCATTTCATGGTTTGTGCAAGGAACTACGAGACATATACGAGTTTCATTGAACTTCTCCAACTATTTCTTTTTACTTTTTCTACCTTTCTAACCCCTTAACTATATATTTTTGGGCCTATTTCATCCCATAACCATTTTTATTCATAAGAATTCCCTCTATTCTAAATCATTCATTGAACTCTAAAATTCCCAAGAATCGCTTTCTCCTCCAAAAGCCTCTCAAGCTCAAGGAAGGTCAAGCTAGGGTTTCTTTCAAATTCCTCCATAGATTTCTAGGTTCCTACAAGGATTTTCCCCTCAAATATATGTGTATTTATCCGCATGTCCATTCTATCCACGAAGCCCAAAGTTTCTCAACTTTCCACTTCACTTACTCTTAAATTTTATCGAGGGTTTTTCGAGTTCATAGGGTGTTGTTTCAATCATGTGTTAATCTCCTAATTTTGGATTAAAGTATTTATGAATTAATGTCAATTGCATGATTTCAATGATTTCCAAGTGAATTCTTTATAATGTAATCTAGGATTCATGAATTTTATTATGGGTTCTTTCAATTGTTATTCGAATGGATATTTTTCCTTATCATTATGCATAATTGTATTGAATTCCATGTTTTAAAGTTGATTTGACATGAACCTAAGAAAGTAATCTTATTTTTACTATGACCTATGATCATGAATATGTATGGGAGCTACCCAAGTTTCATGAAAGTATTCAATTATGATATATGAAAGTCAATGAATGAACAAACAAACAAATGAATGAATGACCAAACGAACGAACGAATGAATGACTTAATGAAAAAATGAATTGATGAATAAATATAAAAGGAATTTTCTCACATATTCATGTATTCATGATGTGACATCACATTGGTTGAATAACAAAGATTTTAATGAGCTACTCTATAAGCACGATGATTTTATGACTTCAAAGTTAAGGCTGGTTTATTATACTTTAATTTCTATTCCATTGAAATTTGACTTAGCAAAGTGAAGGCTTGAGGTGGGGTTTAGTCTAGAAGACAAAGGATATTTCTCAAGGAATCCTAGTAGCAACCTATTATCAAAAATTACATGCCCTTATAGGTTGACTAAATGGCCTATCTAGTGAATTCACATATAAGTCATGATGTTAAAGGTCTTCACAGAGTCTACTTACCAAAGGAGCTTATCTCTTCTTGATGTGTGAGTTGCATTGGATTCCATGTTATAGCTCACATTATCTTATTTTTTATTAAGTTTGATATCCCACAAAATTACTAGTTTTACTTTTGAGATTTTGATATAATTTTGATTCATTGATCACATATTTTACTTATGTTTATTTCTCATTCTTTACTTAACTACTGGTCTTGCATCTTATCATTGATATACCATATTATCTCATGTTTTACTTATGTATAGCATATTACTCATATACTTAGTACATTTAAAGTACTAATGCATACTTTCTTTGCCTACATTATGTTATAATTTAGGGTTGGATCTTGGATGTTTCTTCTCATTCCACTAGTTGTTAGCTTGTATTCGTACTTTAAGATTTATTCACGAATCTTTATGTTTCAAGGTAAACCCTATAATATTGTCCTATGCCCCCGCCTATATTAGTTGATGCATGTTAGACATTAAAGTGTAAGTCTATTTATTTGGGGTCATTACTTTAGATTTACTTTGTTCTATTGAGATTTTCTTGAGACTTTATTTTTACTTCTATGTCTTAGTCTAATTATTTTAACCACCTTATGTATGCTCATGTATGATATGCTAAGATGGCTTGATTCGGGTCCTCGATGTTTCGATCACCATTTCATGTCAAGGACCTATCTTGGCTCATGAAAAAATGCAAAGTTGTAAAGAAAAATAAAGAACTTCATGAGCACCACGTACGGTACATACAATGAACCACAAGTCATGGTAGATGGTCATACATGAGATTAGATGAATTGGAAAAGTTAGACCTGAGACAGGATAGAAAAAAAAGTCTAAGGGTGGGGTATTGTTCTATGATTCGTAGATGGTGTCCCATATATAAAGATTCAAGGATTGATGTTTTCAGTAGCTTGGTTCCACAGACTAATAGGATAGGTCACAAATACTTCTATGGGTCATAGAAATTGTTTCATGGTCGATATTTAAAAAGTCAAAAATGAGGACATGGCTTCTATGGATGTAATTTCACAAACTATAAAAGAAAATATGGTCCATAGATCATGATTGTAGTCACTGATGACAATTATTTTTAGTCACTTTTTAGTCTTTTCCTATTATTCTAATCCTGAACTAACTACATCATTTCTAGATTACTCCAAAGACCTATACGTACCCAAACCATTCAAAACTCATTCATTCCCTCTTATTAACTCAATACCCCAAAGGCTCTCAAGAAATTCTCTCTCAAGGTCCTATTCTTCTTCAAACTATGGTATTAAGAGTTCAAGTTTTCCAATCAAGTTCCAAGGCTAAATTGTATAAGATGTATAGAAATATACCAATGGGTTCCTTCCATCCATTGGGTCCAATAAGATTGCAATTTTTCATAATCTATTTCATCTAAATTCATCTAGGGTTTACATAAATCTTTATGGATTCTTCCAATAAAAGTTTAATTAATTATATTTTACTTGATTATGCATAAATTTCCTAAATTACATGATTTATAGTTTATCTCATATGGGTCCATGCATTGGATCTAATTTTTTAACTACGAACTATGACCATGATTATATGATGGATTATGCATATTTAAGAAAGTGACAAATTATGTTTAAAGGACTCTTTCAAGCTACATATCAAAGAGTGTGAAAGAATTTTCCCATAAATGAATGTAAGGAGAAAGAGTTTCTCACCTATTTATGGATTCATAATATTTAAATTGTTTCTCACAGTATATGAATCCTAATTTAAAGGAGTCACTCTATGTTATGAATTTATGAAATGGATAGTTAGTTAGTTAGTTATTACCTTTTCACATGCTATAACTTGATAATTAACTTTATTCATTTTCTTTGAATTTGAGTTATCATTGAGAGAGTTTGAGATAGAAGCTTGGTTAGGGAATCTTTAGTGGCAACCTCTTGTCTCAAACTACATGTCCTTATAAGTTTTATTACTTGACTGAGCTAGTGGATCCACAAATAGCATTATGATATTATATTGGATCTCTCTCAGCAAGTAGCCTCTCTTTTTTGGTGTAGGAGCTACATTAGATTCAATGTTATGTTACATTTTATAGTTGCCATACTCAGTACGTTCCACAATACCAACCACATACTCTTTCCTATTATCTCATAATATAGCTTTAGATACTTCCTATCCAGCAAGCAATTAGTATTGTTCATATAGTTATCAGAGGTGGTGAGATCTTATCCTTCGAGGATGATTTATCTTATTACTTTAGTTTTTTGTTGAGACTTCAATTACAAACTTTGAGTTAACTAAGACATATCCTAGTAACTCATCCATGTAAGAAGATGCTTTTAGATAAATAGATTTGTTTGTGTGGTCATCTTTGACTTACTATTTTGTATCATGGAATTGCTTAGACTAATCATGATTTACTTTCAACTTATATTGTTCTTTACATTCAGTATGCTTATGTTATGCCCTGTGGTTCAGATAGGTTCCCTCAAGATTCTAAGTATCATGTTATGGCTATGGGGTTTCCTTAGGTTATGATATTATGTGAGGTTTCATTGTCTATTATAATAGATGGGAGGAGGGGGGGTTACTTAGTTTACCTCTCATTGTTTTAGATCATTTCAGAATGACTTTGGTACTCATGTTAGGCATAGTACAACTTTTCATCTACAAACTGATGGTTAGTCCAAGTGGTTTATTTAGACTTTGAAGGACATGTTACGAGCATATGTGATGAACTTTACAGGCAACTAAGACAATTATTTGTCATTGATTAATTTTTCCTATAGTAATAGCTATAATTGTAGTATTCAAATGGCTATATTTTGAGGAACTTTATGGTGGGAGGTATAGGTCTCCTATTGGTTTGTTAGAGTTTGGTGAGGTAGCTCTGATAGGGCCTGAGTCAGTTCATGAGGCTATAAGGCTATGCATAAAGTTTGACTTATTAGAAAAAGGTTGAAAATAGCCCAAAGTAATTAAAAAATCTTATACCAATGTAGGAAGAAGTGATCTTGAATTTTTAAGTTAATGATTGGGTTCATTTCAAAATATTTTCTATGAAGGGTGAGAGAATATTTGGCAAGAAAGAGAAGCTTAGTCCCCCTGATGTCCAGATTTTGAGGCATTTTAGCAAAGTGACTTATGAGTTAGATTTTCCTATGGACTTGAAATCAGTGCACCCCATGTTTTATATATCTTTGTAGAAGAACTGCATAGGTTATACGACCACAGTGGAGCATTTAGAAAGTGTTGTTGTGAAAGAGAGTCTTCTTATGAAGAGGTCCTAGTTGAGATTATATATCATCGAGTTTGAAAGTTTGGAAGTAAATAAGTTGCTTTAGTGGAAGTCCTTTGAAGGAATCAATTAGGTGTTACTTAGAAAGACTAAGCTAATATAATGTCCAAATTGCCCATTTGTTTTCATCCAATTCAATTTCACTATAAGGTATTAGTTCCTCCTATGTATTCCTTTGGATTTATGCATTTCACCTATTCTCGTGGTTCCCTATGTATGCATGTTTATGAAATCAATTTTAAAACTTTATGTTTTATCTAGGAGTTCAGTCATTCCTTCAGATTTATGTGTCATTGCATTCATGTAGGGTTGAAAATACTCTTCTACTTTATTCAAGCTAAGTTGAATCTCACTCAGGAGAAAATATTTCCAAAGGGGGAGATATTGTGATACCCCAATAGTACGTAGTTTAGATCAGTCCAAAAAGAGTTTAAAAAATCCTTCAAAATTTTCACATTAGTCAAGATTTAGGAATGACGTTTACGACCACAGATGGACCTACAAATCATATGTGCTACTCGTAGATCATCAATTCAAAATTAGAACCTTAATCCTAACATTCATGAGTTAAGTTTACAACTCATAGAAATTTTTACGAGTTATAAACTTTACTTTGTGGATTGAGATTAAAAGATGCAACATTTTATTGGGTGCTATGGGAACACTAGAAAGCTCAAGATTCGGTTTAAGGGTCATAAACACCCTCTCATGGTTTTAATTCAGAGGCTTGGTGACCTTCAGGAGGGAACAATATAGTATATAAAATGTTTCACTGTTCATGGAATGACTTTGTGATCGAGATTCAAAAACTAAGGAAATAAACCTTATTTTTATGGATGAACATTATGTCACGACCTAAAGCAACCTTTACTTGTAAAACAGTACTTAAAATTCCAAAGGACCCCAAGATAACCACATGGCATTTATAAGCTTAGTAAAATAAGAAAAAGCATAAAGAAGTGGAAACAAAGCATAGATAGTCTAAAGAATAGTACGATATAAATGAATGTCTAAGACAACATCATACTTGAACATCTTATTAAAGTCTGAAAAGCCTCTATTAAAACATAGTAGAGTCATTAGGACAAGCCCTTGCTACGTCAAGTATGAAATTGAAGACCGAAATAAAAACTAAAAAAAAAGGATAATTCATCCTCGAGGATAAGGAGTCATCACTTCTGAAGAAGTTGGGACAAATACTAAATGCAAGCTAAATGGGAAGCATATGAACCAATATTATAAGAAAATATAGGAAAAAGTATGTAGTTAGTATTATGGAATGTATTGAGTATGGAGAATATTCAATTGAATAATATAGTAATCATGGTAAATCTAAAAGATGATGATGCAATAACCAAGTAAAAGATAGTATGAGAAGCAGTAACTAAATGGTTGTAATAACTGAATAAGGTCAAAATACAAGGTCAAGGTCAACCATTAAAGTAACATAATCATTCTGTGACATATTATTATAACTTACAATAAGACCATGCGAGCTATAACATAGAATATGATGTAACTCTTACATCAAGAAGGAAGTGGCTACTTTGCCAAGGTAGACTTTGTGATGGTACATTCATTAATTCAACATGATGTGTTAAATTTGGATCCACTAATCTAGCCTAAAAAGGCAACCTATGGTGGCATATAACTTTAGATACGAGATTTCTAATAGAATATTTTTGGATGGATAACCTTAACATCCACATGAACAAACCCCATTTCAAGCTTTCTCGATGCAAAGTCAAATCCCACAGAATAGTAAATCATAGTAACATAGTCATTCATAAATCAACCATAGCTTCTAGTCATTGAAAACCATCATTCATAAAGAGTATCTCATAAAAATCTTGAGTGATTCATCAATGTGAGAATTGTCATTATCACACATGAATCCGTGATCAGGTGAGAATTTTCCTTTCACAAACTTTTTTCATTTATTTTTTCATCTTTCATTCTTCATTTATTCATTCATTCGTGAAGGGACTTCGTAAAACATAATTCAATAACTTTCATATACCTTGAAGAAGCAATTATAATTCATGATCATAATTCATCGAAAACTACGGTAAATCATGTGGGTTCAATGTCAAAATAGTTTTTAAACATGCAATTCATAAAGATCATGCATATTTATGAAGAATTACATCAATTTGAATCATAAATATAAGAACGCACAATGTACATTCATGAACCCTAATAGCCTTGTTTGAAATTCACATTAAAACTATCAAAATCATATCATTCCAAGATAACTCATACTTAATTAAGTATATAAATATTAATAGAGACATAATTCATGTAATTGAAAGTTTATTAGATAAAACCCATAAAGTTCATACTTGAAATCAATTGAAAAGCGAAAGATGTTTTGGGATCCATGGGTGGAAGTACCCTATTGATGAAAAATCATATACCTTTGTGTAGAAACTAGTGGGATAAGGGAGAAATTTCCTTGAAATTGATGAGAATTTCTTGACCTCCAATGGAGTTCAAGCTTGGGGAAGAACAGAGCCTTAGGAGTATTTTTAAAGAGGAAAATTTTTATTTTAGGACTTGAGTTTGAATGAAGAGCTTTTAGAGACAAAGGGTGGTTAATAGATATGTACTTAGTCAAAAACCATCCAAATACATAATTAGGTATGAGGGAACGAACCAAATACCCCACATAGATTAGAAAAACGCAATTGGATAGACCCCTTCATGGAGAGCCACCATGGTTCTACGAAGGGCACCACAATCTTGGTGTGGGGTTGTGGCTAGTAGGTGTATCCCTCCACTTGAGCCACCATGCTTGTGTCGGGAATCACGGCTCATGGTGGGATCCATGATTATCCCTTTTGATAAGCCTCCAAAGGCTCTCACCACGTAGTCCCTCCATGGTCTCGGTGGGTCCCTTGGTGGGTAACCTACACTATTTTTTAGAAATTTTTACTTTGGAGACTCAAATTATGACTCTCAAACTATGGGACCTTATAATATCTCACCGTTGAGAGCATTCATTCTTGAATACAATAAAAAATAGCTTGAATAGAGTAGAATATATATCAATAACCCAACATGAATACAAATGCAACTTAAACATAATTTTCATGAAATTTTCAAACTTTTGCAAGTAACACCATTTAAAACCAATTCCATGAGTATCCATGTATGTATTATGACATGAAAAAATTTATACTTGATAATTTGGACTATTTGAGCAAGAACAACTTAATAACTTAGGTTTCAGTCGAACGAAAAGATAAGGATATCATTTCATCATATTAGTTTCCATTTTTCATGTAGTACTCTCAACTTATTGGATCCTTTATATGACCTTAATGGATGTGACTTTCTTATTTCTCAACATTTTAACTTGTCTATGTAAAATCTCAACCGTAGCTTCTTCATAAGTTATTTTTTTCTAAACACCTACATTAAACAAAGGTACAATGGTACTCAAACAACCCTTATATTTCCTAAACATGGACACAATGAGCACTAGATGAACCATAGAAAACTCCATTAGTAGTTCCAACCTATATACCACCTTGTTAATCAAGTTCCAAAATCCTATAACGTCCTACATACATAGGACTCAATTTTTCCATTTTGCCAAAATCTATTACACCCTTCATGGATGAAACCTTTAAATAAACCCAATCATCCACATTGAATTCAAGATCCCTCTTCTTAATATCAGACTTTTGGCGACTTTGGGCTATATTCAATATCTCCCTTATGTGCCCCACAATTTATATAGCTTTCAGTACCAAATTAGGACCAATCAATTCCATCACGCTAACTTCAAACCATCCCACTGAGGATCTATACCTTCTCTCATGAAATACTTCAAATGGGGCCATTTCAATACTAGCATGATAATTATTTTATATGAAAACTCAATAACCGGTAGATGAGCATCCAAATTAACCTTGAAATCTAATATACAAGCCCTAAACATGTCTTTTAAAGTTTGAATTATCCTCTCGGCTTACCATCATTTTGAGAATGGAAAGTAGTGGTTGACTTCAATTTGGTAACAAGTCATCTATGGAATGATTTTTAAAACCGAGAAGTAAATTAAGTACCATGGTCCGGTATAATGGAAAAGGATAAAATATACAACCTTACCAACTCCCTAGTATACAATTTGGCATAATCCGTAGTACGATAAGAAGTCATGATAGGTAGATAATGGATTGATTTAGTCATCATATCTATAATCAGCCAAATTGAGTCATGTTACTTTTGGATACGAGGCATACCTGTTATAAAGTCCATATCATATCTTCCTACTTTCAAGTAGGAATTTCAATATCTTGGGCTAAATCACTCAGGATTTTATGTTTAACTTTTAGTTGCTGGCAATTCAGGCATTCTACCGCGAATCTAGCTATGTTCTTTTTCATGCCTTTCCAGCAATACACTTCCCTTAGGTCTCTAATCATCATGGTGGATATTGAATGGATAGAAATGCAATGACTTGGTTGGTCGTTTTTGAGTTTGTCTATGAAAATTACAATTTTCCCCTTTCATAAGTAGTTTTGGACTTGTTTTGAACAATCTATATTCTTGGAACTAAGATCTGGTGTTTTAAAAGTGGAAAATATGATTTTTGGCATTTTTGGAAGATTAAATTGTTGAAAAAGTTATTTTTGTGCCCTTTTGTGTTACGAGTGTCGGATTGGGAATCCATTCATTCCATTTGCTTTGAAACGTCGAATCTGATCTGGGGAAGTTAAAGAGTTTAATTCATAGTTAAAATGATGATTTTGGACCCAAAATTATATTTTTAATTGTTTTTGAAGTCAAAGTTTGACTTTGAAAAATATTTGGAGTTTGAAAGCTCATATCAAAATTTTGATAGTTTTAGTAGTTTTGAATGGTGAAACTAATGATAAAAATAGTTTTGTCATAATTTTTGGAGTTGTTGAGGGCACTTTTTATATTTTGAGTTTTTAACTAGTTTAATTGAGTTGCATTGCTAATTATGGGGAGAAGGTCTCAAAATTAATTTTTGATCATTTCATTGAGTTCGGATCATCCTTTCTTATGTGGATACATGTTTGATTTGTGAAATTTAGATTCTGGATGAATTCTGAGAGTGTGTATCGAGTTTTGAGATTGGCTGATATATTTGGTTTTGGTGTAGGACATTTTTCTTCTCAGCATTCGTGGAGGTCTGGAAGACTTAAATTGTGCATTCATAGGGGTTTGAACTGCGTTCGTGGAGGTTTTATCCCTTATAATTTGTGTTCGCGAAGGTCTTTGTGGTCCAATGCTTTGCGTTCACGAATATTCTTCCACAATCGCGGAGTACATTTTCTTTGTTCAGTTATTAATTCCATTTTTATAAATTTCAAGTTTTTCTGTCAATCTTTTATAAAGGTTTTGTGAAGTTCTTTTGGGTAAGTGTTTCTAACATATTTTTAATTAATTTTTATGACTTTTATCTTCATTTTGTCTTGAATTTCATGATTTTGGATATTTAAAATTAGGTTTTATAGTCTATGAATAGAAAACTTTAATTGATGAATTCTTTTTCAATTTGAACTTAATTTTAGTGAGAGTTTCACCCACAAACTCCTTTTATTGCATAGATTCATAATTTCAAGTCATTTTCTAGATTTGTAAACTTCAAAATTTAGCCTTGATTTTGATAATTTTGCCCCTAAGCCTAATTTGTGCCAATATGTGTATCAAAATTTATCTCTTGACGTGTAATATTTGATTTTGATAGAGATTTATCGATTCAATGATCGTTGGAGGCTTGAGTTGATTAAAATCTTATTCGAGTGTGGTTTCGACGTGAAGATATGTTTGACTAACCTTTTTGGGACTAATTTGAGTTATTGGATATGTTCATTTGATAATTATAAGATCTAGATCGATTTGTGAGTAAATGGGCTGATATGATAGAACTTATATGGAATTGTGTTACCAGTTATGTTGAAATTTGAGTAAAATGTGATCCTATTGATGAACTAAGATGAAATCTTGAGAACTAAGATATTTTTGATATTATTATGAAAACATGAGACTTGTAAAATTATGTGGAATGTTTTGTGGTAGTTTGATAATACTTGAGATATTTTCAAAAACAAATGTATGTTTTGGGACAGTGAGGTCTGGTATTGATGATACTTTTGACTAATGGCTAAAATATGATGATTTTAAACATGATGAGGGTTTGTGGTGTAAGTTGTGGCACTTGTTACTATTGTACCTAATTCCGTGATGGTTATTCATTGGTATTCTTATCATAATGCTATTAGATACCTTTATTATGTCATTGGCATACATTCATCTCATATTGAATCTGTATCACCTTTTAACCATGAGCAGGTGGCAAGGATTGAGATATTGTGGAATCTTATGCATATTTTTGGACTTAAGAAGTCTGGTGTGTTTGGTATATTCAGCTTTTGGGAAATCAGGATAATTTGAGACTTATAGATGCTTGTGGTACCAATTGAGACACTTAGCATGCTCTTTTTCATTTTATGAGGATCACTTATTGATTATCTTATTATAATGCAGTTATACATATTGACTTATGGCATTGTCATGCCTGCATTCTATATTGCATTGTAAAATCTTTGACCATGGGCAGGTGGCAAGGAGGAGACTGTACCACTTTTCAAACCCTTGACCATGGGCAGGTATCAAGGTTGAGATATTGTGACGCTCTTTGACCACGGGCATGTGGAAAGATTAAGATATTATGATACCCTTGACCACAGGTAGGTGACAAGGTTGAGATATTGTAATATCCCTTGACCACGTGTAGGTGGCAAGGTTAAGATATTAGGACACTCCTTGACCATGGGCCGGTGGCAAGGTTTAGAGATATTTTGTACATGGCCTGCGATGCCATTGTATCCATACAACTCATATAGATTGTATTCATTTGCTACACCTATTACGTATATCTACTCTTATATATATATATATATATATATATATATATATATATTATGTACCAACCTTGTGATGCAGATGGTAGAGACTCTTATTTATTATACGCTTGTTTGATTTCTCTTATCTAGTCAGTTGAACCTACTAGGTAAATTTCAGTGTGCTCACCCCTAGTTTGTTTCCTCCCTACAGAACGAGCACAGGGACCCCCATAGAGTAGTTGATTCTACTCCATTAGAGACTTTATCCATTACTGGATCTAGTGGTGAGCCTTAGACTTCAAGTCGCCATTGTTTCTTTGAGGCTTGTTTTCATTGACTACTATATCATACTATGTATTTCCTATTCAAACAGCTTTGTATTTTTATTTGAGATAGTTGTAATTTACTCATTCTTATTACTTTATATGGTCTTATACTCATTTTTGATATGGATATGTCTATCTAAGATATTATGATAAATTGTGACACTTGATAATATATTCCATGTCTACGTGAGATCTATACTGCATTACTCTCTTTACGACGTTGTCATAATTATGTACCTATGTGAGTGGATATCATTATCTTGTGTATATATCATTTTGCATTGTAATACCCCTTCACTCGAGGAGGAGGCAAGTGTAATATGTTTCACAATTGTACTACCACATTGACCCGAGTAGGAGGCAAGGGTGAGATTCACACTTTATAATTCCTTGACCGCGAGTAGGTGGCAAGGATGAGACATTGTAACACTCCTTGACCGCCAGTAGGTGGCAAGGATGAAATATTGTAATACCCTTGACCACGCAAAGCATGCAAGGTCACAAACATTTGATGCATGATTGATGATACTTTATATATTATGTATATATTACTTATGGTGTTGTAGCGCTGGTCACGTGGGAGATCTTATAAGGCTTTATGTATATTTCTACTGAGTACGTAGTAAAGTTTTTGGATGCAGGTGTAAGGTTCTTCGTTACTAAATACTTGTTCGATTTCTCTTACCCAGTTGGTTGAACCTACTTGGTACATTTTTGTGTACTCACCTATAACACCTCTCACGAGTCTCAAAAAAATATCCTATAGTGTATTTTTTAAATATCTTAAAATTTGTGCATGATTTTGCAAATCCAACTTCATATTCAGTTTCAGGGGAAAATATTATGTAGGAAAGGGGAGGTCGTAAATTTTTAGATGATCCATAGCAAAAACATAATTTTTTAGGTGATTCGAGCTTAACCAGAAAGGTGCGCGACAAGTACGCGTCTTGGACCTGTTGCCCACAAGTGTAAAAATGGCCTACAATTATTCAAGGTTTCTCAAGATTCTTTTTTGATTAAAAGAACTCAAGTCAAACCCCCAAGCCCTCTCAAGTTTTACTTCAAAAAATTCCCAAGTCAAAGGTATGTGGGCTTCATTCAAGGAGATTCTTTCACCCATGAAGCCAATCCCTCTCTTCTTGTCAAATTTCATGATTTTAAGATTTAATACCTTATGGGTAAATCTTATTTTGCATTATGAACACGATTGATGTTTGAATTATCTAAGTATTGATGTGATTATGCATGAACACTCATTGAGGTTTATAATATGATGTAATCTATGATGCAAAACCTATGAAAGAACTTGTAAATATTTTATGGATTTCATGATACCCAAATTGAATTTTATTACAATATTGGTGGGTTGATTTGAATGACTTTCAAATAAATTGATTTTACTTTTCCCATGTCTTATACTCTTGAAATGCATGTTTTAGGCCTATGTACACATACCCCTCATATTTTGATAAAGTCATGTAACAAGTTTCTATGTTGATGAAAGTCTCATTGTAAGACATGTGAATTGAGAATATTGAAAATGTTGAAGGTTATTAAAGCATGCTATGAGCTCACGAAAATGTTATGAATGTTAAGAATAATGTGAAGCCCTTTTGTTGATATTATGAGCTTTGATTTTGATGAGCTACTCTAAGAAAATATTATGACATTATGATGTTTCACATATTATGGCTATAAGTATGATTTGAATATTCCTTGGGATTGTAACCTAGCATAAAGTGGATGTTGGAAGGTAGCCATTGTCCTATAACTATGTTTCCATCATAGGTTGTGAATTTCTTGATACATGACTAACCAAAAAGGGGAAGTTCCCATAAGGTACATGCCACTTATTATCCGAAAAGGGTGGGGTTCCCAAAAGGCTTCTACATTCTATTATTCGAAAAGGGTGATGTTCCCATAGGACTCTAATTTTGTAATCTACCAAAAAGGGGAAGTTCCCGTAAGGTAACCAAAAAGGGTGTTGTTCCCATAAGTTACTTGTGAGGAACTTTTCCAAAGAGGGGAGATTCCCATAAGGTGAGTGTTTGGTTTACCTTCGCAAAGTAAATCACTCCTTTATTTAGTGTGGAGTAAATACCGAGATTCCAAGTAATAGCTCGCTTGGTCTTAATTGTAGATTATAGTCCCTTCCCATTTATGTATGATATGATTTATGATTTGGATATCCCCATGTAAGTTTTGACTAAGGCATCAATCATTCATGCCATATTGAGCTTATATCCCTTCACAATGAATATGCATATTTCTTAATTATGGTTTATATTTCATTGTTGCATTGCACCCCGAATTCTTAGTACATTTTAAGTACTAACGCATACTTTGTTTGCCTACATGATCTAACCATATAGGGACCAGAGCTCTTATTCATCCTCCACCTCCACGTGACTAGCCAAATCATTTAAAGATTACTATTGGTCAGTCCTCCACTCCGAGAATAATATCCACTTTACTGTCATGCTTTAATTAAGACTTGTATATTTTGGATACTTATCTTTTGAGGGTGAGCTCGGGAGATGTCTTGGACCCCGTTCCAATCGTATTAGAGGTATCATTAGAGATGTAAATGTATGCATTGGGCTCGACTCCTATTATGCTTAGATGATTATGCAAGATTTTTCTTAGTCCCTATTACTTTATATATGATGATATTTGTTGATAATGTGATGGAATCCCCAAGTACCGGTAACATCCCAATAGCGTGAGTCATACTTACCCACCCCATAGACTTTACTTGTTATGTGATTCATGCAAATCATCTTTTCTAAAACATCCCCATAGCTTGATTCCAATATCCCGATTCCCCTAGAATTCTTTGCTACTTGTTTGATTTTTTAATTTTGCTTCCGCAACCAAGGATGTGCAAACTATATGTTAAGAGGCTTGTTTGGGTTGCCTTTGAATTTTTCCCATTCATCGTGTCACGTCTAGGCCCTAGACTTGGGTCGTGAAAACTTTCGTATTAGAGCACTAGGTTTGTAAATAATTCTCAGAAATCTAACACACTGCATCAAGTAGAGTCTTGTTCATGGTTGTGAAGTGCGCCACAACTATGAATATGAGGCTATGAGATGTTTAAGAAATGATTCACTTTTTCATACTCTATGTTGCGCTATAGATTTTAATTAAGGTTCCTTTTTTCCTAACAGATGTTCTTTTGCTCTTTTAGATCATGCCACCAAGGAGA
Source organism: Solanum aculeatissimum (assembly GCA_038996855.1). Taxonomy (NCBI): domain Eukaryota; kingdom Viridiplantae; phylum Streptophyta; class Magnoliopsida; order Solanales; family Solanaceae; genus Solanum; species Solanum aculeatissimum. Next base: position 3,483 of record JBCEWC010008275.1, on the reverse strand, counting down.
ATTTCGCAAAACACTCATACACTCGAGGATGATCAGCCACCTCTGGTTTTTCAAGCATACCAAAAAGAAAAAGAGGTCACGCACACTGAATACCAGAATGTCATACTATGTTCGCACAAGTAGTGAACAACCAATTGAACCAATGATCTCAAGCCCCTCATTCTCCAACCTCGACTATAAGAGTTGAGGATTATAAAAGGATGAACCCTTGCAACAACCCAAAATTTTCGAAACAAAACTCCTTATGGTTTGCCTTATATGATTTACTACTGGTCATAGTTTATATTTGGTGGCCACGGGTTGAGTTTAAGTGGTCGAACGCAAAACGGGTCTGTTGGTGGCCTAGAGGAGTCGTTTGGGCAGTGTACTTCAAACTGTCATACTTTTGATATTGGTTGAACCGTATGGGATACTATATATCAAATTGAAGATCTTTGAGTTAGATTCGCAACAAAACTGATTTCACTCGATTCAGAGTTCGTATGAGGACGTTATGGCCTAAACTGAGGGACTGCATGAAATTCGGAAGATATTGGAGATAGGCTCTGAAATTGGCTAACGGCAGAGCCACGGTCCGTGAAACTTGTCACGGTCCGTGAGGGATGTCATGTGGAGGTCTAGTAAGCTATGGGTGTCCAGGAACCACCCCATGAGATAAGTCCTAAGCCACGAACCCCTAAACGGTCCGTGTGCACTTGGACGGTCCGTGGGATTATCCCGTCAAGTGGGACAGTGGCTTGTCCAGGCTGTGGCTAGCCTGAATGGCTAAGGGAGGGGTTACGGGACCATGACATGGTCCGTTAACCTTCAGATGGACCGTGAGGAAGGGTCGTCAAGTGTTCCAGAAAGTCCTCTGAGAGTTCGCGTTGAGAATTGGCTAAGTGTGGTGTGATGGAAGGTGAGACGGTCCGTGAGGTAGGCTCATGGTCAATGTAGCAACTGTGTGACCCTGTGTCCAGTGAAAAGTTCCATTTTATTAATGGTAATTTCATGATTTAACATTTCCTTAAGCCCCCTTTTGGTATTTTAGGGCCTCCTGAACCCTTAAATCATTCCCAAAACCCTCATTCATCCATTCAAACTCTCCTACATTCACTTTAAAAATTCTAAAACCCTTTTCTCCTTCATTGAAGAAAGCTTGAAGAATTTGGGGAATACGATCTTGACCAAAATTGACCTTGCAATTAGTTGGTGAAATTAAGGTATGTCGGACTTGATTCAAGGATCCTCTTTCAACCTTGAAGACCCTATGAATCCTAACTGTTTACATTTGATTTTAAGTTTTCAATTAAGTTATGGGTTCTTCCAATATTGATGTAGATTAGTGTTGGGAATTGAGTGTTGTAGTTATTAGGTGATTTAACCATGATTTTAAACTTAAATTCATGAATGATTATTGAAACCCTTATTGTTCAACATGCATGTCCCGTTTTATGATTTAATTAAGCATGGGTAACTTGCATTATGACTTATTCATGGATTTCTACATGATTTATGATGAAATAGCTTTCAAATTGTGAAATAAAACCTTGATTCCATTACCCATGTTCTTGTATCTCATTCATGGCATGTGCATGTTTATTGTTCCTATGGAACCAATGATTGAAACTTTTGATTGAAACTCATGTTCATGTAATGTTATGACTTGTGATCACATAGTCCCTTGCCATGTCTCTTTGAGCATATTGGGTACTTGCACCATATTGACATGTCTTGATGCTTGCTTGCAAGCCCATGTAGATGAGTTACTCTTATTGCATTGACATGGAATGATCATGAAATGTTTTGGAAACTCTTGTTGGACTATGGCTTAAGCATGAAACATGATTCTTGAATAAAGGTTTTGACATGACTAATGATGCATGGTTTTGAAAGAATGTTGTCTCTTGTTTCAAATGTGCATGTATATGTATATGTACGTATTCTCAAGGGATGAGACTTAGTACCGAGGGAGTACCTGGGAAAATGGGGTAGCTCCAAGGCCCCGCCTATTCCGTCAAATCATGTGCCACCATGGGTATATAAATCCCCAGATAGGGATTTATATCATGCTATCCCTTTTTTAAGGGTGTCTTGGGTTCTACTTGGTACGTAGACAGGATTCGGATAGTGGCTCTTTCGGGTCACTCATGTTGTCGGTTGAGGTTACATCCCCGCTATATATGAACATAGGATTGCATCTCATACATCAAGGCATGGCATATTGTTATCATACTCTTTGACTACGTGCAATCCTTTCGTATACTTGTCCCCTTGACATGTTTGGTCATACTATACTTGTCATATGCATTGCAAGCCCGCATACTTAGTACTTAATTGTGCTAACTCATATTTTTGTATACATGATCTAACCATGTAGGGATCGAAGGTGACATCTACATGCTACCGGACGACTCTTGAGATTGCTATTGAAGACTTGCTAGTGGTGAGCCCTCTTGTTCAAGGGCAATAGCCACCGTCTATCTACCACTTTATTTTAATGTATCTATTTTCTATTCACTTGAGGGTGAGCCTCAAACTTGTCGAGGCCCCACTCATCTTTGTTGAGGCATTGTTGGAAAAATCTATACTCTTGTATGTTGAACCCTTGTTATTTAATATGATGTTATTTATCTTGTCTCATGATCATGTTCTCTTGTTATGCTATTGACTTGAATGATGGGCATTATGAAGGACTATGTGCTTATATGAAAAGTCTCATAATCCCGGTGTGCCCCCATAGTGGATTCCTATTTCCCCTTGTCCTTAGAGATTATTGCTATATGCTATTTGTATACAAGATTGTCCCATCCCCGATATTGTCCCCATAGCTTGAGGCCCAAGTCCCGAATCCCTTAGAGCTTATTTGTTATATGCTTAGCTTCCGCATTTTCTGAACTGATGATGAGTGTAATGATGCTATGATGGCCTTATCGAGGGTCTTCGGGTCCTCTTTCACCATGTCACATCTAGGCCCCCTATCCGGGTCGTGACAAAGATGGTATCAGAGTCCTAGGTTTTTAATGATCCTTGGAGTCCAACATGCCGCGTCTATTAGAGTCTTGTTCATGGGTGTGATGTTCTCCATGTCTATGAACAAGAGGCTATGATGACGTTCTAAAAATATTTCTCACTTCATTTCTTCCTATTATTGTGCCATGAGATCTTGGTAATGCCTCTAAACTTTGATATTGTCGTTCTTTTAGAAATGCCTCCAAGAAGAGCTTTCTTTCCCCATCCAGCTCCGAAAGTTGAGGAGATGGCTTCTCGGGCATCGGTTGAGAAACATGTGATCCATGCCGAATTTCATAACATTGTCACTATGTTAGCACAAGTCGTGGCCAACCAAGATAGGCCCGTCTACCCGGCCCCTATCACTACTCTGGCTTCAAGAGTGAGGGACTTCACTCGTATGAATCCCCTAGAGTTTTATGGTTCTAAGGCCGATGAGGATGCCCAAGAATTTGTGGATGAGCTCACCAAAGTTTTGTCTATTATGGGTGT
>JBCEWC010008274.1:0-20201 GCA_038996855.1 Solanum aculeatissimum | reverse complement strand
AAATTTGAAATCATCCAACTGAAAGGAGCAGTTGGACCAGAGAGTATTGCTTTTGATCCAAATCGTGAAGGCCCATACGAAGGAGAGTCCGATGGACGAATTCTCAAGTTCCAAAGATCATCTTGGGCTGATTTTGTAGTCACCTCTTCTCATAGGTAGAATTGACCCTGCCTTTTGCTCCTGAAATGGAACATGTATGTGGAAATGATGGCACGACCTTACGCATCATCCTTCTGACCCTATCCATATTTTATTATTTTTTAGATTGTGACCACTTCCAACCATCAAATCTAATAATCCGGCACATGAGCATGTTCCCGCCAGTTTTACGGTGACTTTCTTGTTTAAGATCTACTCATCTCTTGATTTTGAGAAGATCCATTTTTCGACAGATTTGGGTTTTTGTGTAGTGTTTTCTTTTTGCTTCAGATTACTTTTGCCCACCTCCAAATTAATGATTTTGCCATCCACTATTATAATAAATTAGAAAAGCTAAATTCACTTCTGTTAGTCCAAAAATTAGTTTTCTTTAAAATGAATCAAAAGCGATATAAAAAGTTTCTTGGTTCAGCCAAATCTAGAATATTGTTACTGATACATGTGTTATAGTAATCTCTAGTTTGATCCAAAACTCATTGGCATACATACAAACCAAACTTAATAACTCATAAAGAATCGCCAAATGTATGAAATTAAAAAGGAAAAGGAAAAAAGTAGAAGGGAGAAGAGGAATAATTGTAGTACATAATAGAGGCCTAGATGTGACATGGAGAAGGAGGACTATGGCCTTACTAATCATAGCTCACCTCACCACATACATTGGCACATTGAACTATCCTTCTTGAGGCCAAGAATCTTCAATTGGATTCTTCCTCATCAACCCATTAGGAACGACTACATCTCTCCCTTCACATGGGTCTTGTTCCTCGCCTTCATTATCTTCAAAGTCACTTTCATCGTGTGGTTCATCTTCACAACCTTCTTCTTGATCCACTTCTTCACCAAGGTACAACTCTCTTCCTTGGGCTAGGACAGTCAACTGATTAGGACACTCCCGCATCATGTGACCGCATCCTTTATACTTGTGATATTAAATGCCTTTAGGGTACTTGATCGGTTCTTTGTTTCCTCCGTCTCTTGGTGGATAATTTAGAGCATTTTCTTCAATGGATTTCTTCTCAGACGGCTTCTTAAGATCCTTGCTTTTGTTCCATCCCGAAGATGTTTGAGCCTTTTCTTTATTCTTACTCCAAGAATTGGAAGATGGCATACCTTTGTACTTAGAAAACCTTTCTTCCTTGAGTTCCCTCTCTACCTCATGAACCGCTTCAAAGATGTCATTCAAACTAGCAAACTTGTGAATTGTCATCTTAGAAGAGATATCTTTGTTCAATCCTACCTTGAAGCGAATGACGACATGCTCTTCATTCTCATTGTGCTTGAGCTTCAAAATCAAACTTTGGAACTCATCATAGTAGGCCACTACACTCTTGCTGCCTTTCCTCAAATTTTACAATTTGGCAAGCAACTCTTGTCGATACCTTTCCAGTACATATTTGACTCTCATAAAGGCCTTCAAATCGATCCATGTTGGTGGTAGTCCTCCTTGTAGAACAAGATGGTATCTCTTCATGTATTCTACATTGTATTGCATACCCTTCAAATTGAGCAATGGCAAAGCAACTCTTTTTTATCTCGGTCAAATCATTAACTTGAAAGATCCTCTCACAAAGTGGCTCTCATTCTAGATAAGTATCGGGATTGCATTCTCCTTTGAAATTTGGGAGACTAGTCTTGATAGAGTTGATTCCTACATCTCAACCTCCATTTCCACCTTGGTCAATGTTATGTTGACCTCTTTGAAGTTTGAAATGTGGGTTACCTTGCTCTTCTCCAAAATCTTGCAGTTGGTTCAAATAAGATCTTTTTTCGGATAGAATCGGACCAAATATATCTCCACGACCTCGATGTCCCATTGGTCCTCTTGGAACATGTCTTTGAAAATCATTCCATGGTGCCTCTTCACCTTCACCTTCATACCTCTCTTGGTAATCTTCATCCCTCACTTCCTTGACTTGGATTGGTTGGTGTCGGGGGTTGAGGTGCTTGGAAGGGTGGATTTTGATTTAGTGGTCTTGGTAAGGTCGATATGGGTTTGGTGGAGCTTCTTGTGGAGTTTGGGTTTGTGGTGGTATGGTGTTGTGGGTATTGGTATTGGAGTTCATGGGTGTTGAATTGAATACTAGATGGAAGTTTCGGAGAGTCATAGTAGGAGAAAAAGGACGATTAGGACCACATGTGGAAGCTCAATAGGTAGTTTGTGGAGTGGTATTTGTAGAGTTAAGTCAACCCTCTACATTGATCATTCTACCATCCATAGCTGACACACTACCTTGAATGGTGAATACATGACCCTCCATGACTTCCATTCTTCGACTCATATTGGTAATCAGTTCCATTATAGCATCCAAAGTAACTCCTCTGGTAGGTGGTGGAGTTTCATTCCCACTTGTCATTGTACCTATTAAAACAACACTTAACAAAAACAATAAACAACATTAGTGCTAGTGAAATAACCTCGCAATCACTCGTATTTACACACCTTTGATTGCCTCCCAAATTGGCTCGGCTAAGGTTGAGGATTGTTAATACTAAGTGGTTCGCAATGTATCAATTTCTACTCTTGGCTGGAGTGGATTCTTATTTCAAGAAGAACGGACGACTCGATTAAAGCAAACGGACTTGAATCAAGAAGTTAACTATGAAATAAAATGAATAAAAGCACAAAAGAAAATAACACTAACAAAGAAGAGGATTCAAGAACCAATAATCAACAAGTAGATCAATTACGAGTTAAAAATTAGCTTAGGAATCTTGAAACGAACGAGAATCAAAAGAAAAGAAACTAAGAATTTAGAACCTGAGATTGGTCGAGCTTCGAAACTAAGAATTTGGTGTTTCAAAAGTCAAAATTGAAGTTTAGCTCATGAACTACAACTTTGACCGCCGAACCACTACGACAGACCGCCGAATGGTCCCAATTTGATCGCCGAAAGTTGCAGCAATTGGACCAGAATTAGGCGGACTCAGGTACAATTTTGTGTGTCACTGAATGTGTCTTGTGGGCACGATTTAGTCCACCCTTTTTATACTTTTACAGCTTTGAAGACCCCAAATATGACCTTCTTATGGGCCCCTTGTATTTTATTGACCTAGAACATGCCCCTTTTGGTAAATTCCAATTATACCAACACAATTATTCCTTCTATTCTTGCACTTTTTGGATCAACACCCATTTTTGGAAGATTCTTCCTCTTGAATATTTGAATGTCCCTCAAGAACACTATGAACAAGATGAAGATCCAAATTAAAATCCTCAAAAGTTTTTACTCAGAATTTCACGAAATTTGAGATTTAAGTTCTCCTTGATGTAAAAAAAACAAACCCCAATACTTTTTAGACTTCAATTCCCAACCAATTTCTTCAAATCTCAAGACCCACTTTCTTCTTTTTCAAGTTTTTTCAATCAATCAATGGTCACTCCAAACTTCACCAAATCTCAATCTAAGACTATATTAATGTTAGAGAACACAAATCTAACATTAGAAACTTCAAATAAGACTCAAATCAACAAAAATATTTTTGGAATTTTTCCAAAATGTTTTTTGACTCTTTCTTTTTGCAGTATCAAACCCAAGACTAGAATCGTAGGAACGAATCTAAGTCTTGCTCTGATACCAAATGATGCAATATAAAATGTGAAAACGAAAGACAAAAAATTAAAGATAGACAATTGGAAACTAAAGGATATATTAAATCCTAAAACCTCCAATTGATAGATATCAAAACAATCTAAAGGTATATTAAACCTAAAGACCTCAATTGATAGATAGATAGATTGACACAAGAGGGGAAATCAAAAGCGACCTAAAGGTATATTAAATCTAAATACCTCAATCTATTAATCCACAATAAGCACCAACCTCTTACGAAGAGCTCAAGGGAAATTGGATTCCCAAGCAACCCTCGTTTTTATACAAAGTTCAGCCAAAAGCTTGTACCAAGCTCTCAAACTCACACAAGGAATATTGTTCATCATTATTAAAAAATAGTCTAACCTAGAAATGAGCACCTATGAGCTATTTATAGTCTTAGGTAAATTTATTACAAAAATGGTCAAAAGTGACCGAAATGACCAAACAACGGTCAAAGTGATTGTCGCCTTCTTCATCGGCGGATAGCCGAATGGCCTTCACTCCATCGCCGAAATTGATAGCTTTTGAAGATAAAAAATCTGTATGATTCGGCGGTCTCATACGCCATCACCATTGTCACTCGATGGATCGCCGATTTGCTGCCCTGTCGCTGAACATGATGGATTCTCCCATGTTCCGCCTTCACCTCCATGAGCTATCTTCAAGGCGTAGAATCCTTCCTTTTGCCCCAATACAAGCTCAAGTACCTCCAACTTCATAAATAGCCCTTGCACCCTTTAAAATTCTCGAGCTTGGATCCTAGTGAATGGCCTTGATGCGATCCGACTTGCATCATGGATGACCTTCTTGTTCCCGAACCAAGTGTTCAAAACTTTGATCATCAAACATCAAATGGTCAAGTCTTTGACAAACCTGCTGGAAACCTAGAGATTCTGCAGTTTGATGACTTTGATGGCTTAATAGAGTTCGACCTGTATCATGATGCACGGACGGAAAGAAAATTTAGTTGGTGTCTTGATGCTCTCGCACCTACCTTTTCCATTAACTTACTCATCTATGATTCTTCACTCCTATTACACCATGGAAGGGTATAATCCTTTACCTTTTCACTCTTTGTAATTTATAGTTTCTTCTTTCTATTCACCTATTTCATTTATTGTTGAATATGTAGTTTTTAAAAACCATTTATATGGGATATACGTGCAACGCACGTGTCCATAAACTAGTATATATATATATATATATATATGCACTTGTGTTCGTGCATGTAAGTAAATTTACATCATGACGAAGTTGATTTAATTTTCGAGTTGGATAGGCAGTTGGATTCTAATATTGAATACTAAGAGATGCAGATTAAAACCAGCGATAATGTAATTATATAATAAGGGAGTTTTTCTTGTAATAGGAAGAATATTTTGCAAGGTAAATTATTAATTTTTCATAAAGTGCAAGTTTACTAATATAAAGAGCAAACAATCTCCATTTTTAATGTATCTTATTTATTTATCTGAAAGATCTGCTTCCATTGTAGTGCTTCTTGTTGGAATTTCTGAATAGTCAATGTCGGGGATACTGCAAGAGCTCATGATCAGAAGACACAAGATCAACAATATTAGTTGGCACATGTAACAATATTTCCAGGTGCATAATACTTGGGAGCTTGGATGGATCGGAGCTTCTCTATGGACTAGCATATGAACTTAGGACCTATTTGAACCACAAATACACTAAAGTGACATAAATAAGTCATGAATCTACAAGATAACTAACTAAAATAGGTTTAGTGTAAAAAAATTTACACTTTATACAATTTTTCAAATGGAGACGTTAAGTAAGGTTAACGTAAGATTTCGCTGTAAAGTGTAATTGTAAAGTGTAAGAATTTTTTACACTTTATAAAAGATTTTTACACCTCCCTTTCCACTTTACCAAAAATATTTTTACCTTCTTCTTCTTCACCTTGGTCCCCCATACCTGACCCTACTACTTCTCCTTCACTGGTCCTTCAAATCCAGATCCTACAACTCAATCCAATCCTACATCTTCTTATATATATGTATAAAAAATATAAATATTTTCCTTATATGTATAAAAAAATATAAATATTTACATCATACAACAAATTTACTTAAATAAAAAAAAATAAAGTGTTGAACGTACCGATAAGAGTCATTTGCACCAATAATAGTAGATGAGACATGAAAATTTGAGAATGTCCCAATATTGTCTGTCACTGCAAAGTATGAAAATTGACCAAAATAATTATTTAATCCATAATTTGAAGCAATATTTGTCTCATGTTGAGGCGAACCACTACAAAATATATAATAATAATAATAATTAAAAAAAATTATATATATTAACAAATAATAGTCAAAATTAACAAATAATAGTCAAAATTATTGATATTACCAATCACTTTCATTGATAGTTTCGTTCAAATCAAAATTATATCGACCGGTAAGAATATTTTGATAATAAGACATATTAGGAAAATCACTAGATTGAGTTATAGGGAATCCATCAGGATTATTACGATTTCTCAATTGAGGATGAACATCAACCGATAAAGAAAAATGTTATTGACTAGTCCTAGGCTCTTTCCTAACATAGTTTCAAGCACAGTTAGCTTGATTTGATGAATGTAGTAGTCGGTTGGAACCTTCATGAAGTCGGTCAATGATTCGTCATTGCAGATGATCCATTCCTCAAAAGTTACTTGTTCTTGTGATAAAAATGAAGTCGGATATTTTCTGACTAAAATCAAATTATAGTCGATACTATTCACACTCATGCTTCTATAAATTGATGAAAGAAACTTTTGATATCGGACATTAAGTGGATACTTAGCATTGTGTTTGGGAGGATAACTATAATGAATAATATTTTCGTCATGATAATTTCACCATCCCAATAAATTGAAATTCTAACTTTTGATTCAAAAGACATTATTTGTGACTAAAATAAAAATAAACAGAGGATTATAGATGTTGAAAATGTCATGTTTGAGCATCTTTAAATAGAAGCCAGGGATAAGACGTAATAATTTTATCCATTTTTATGATGCGTCAAATCAATATAATTATATGACAAAGACTGCAAAAACTAAACTTTATACAGTGTAAGTTTTTTTTTACACTTTATAGCGAAATCTAACGTTAGCCTTATTTAACGGCTCCATTTGAAAAAGTTTATAAAGTGTAATTTTTTTTTATAATAAGCCTATTTTAATTACCTTCTAGATTTGTGGCTTATTTATGTCACTTTAATGTGTTTGTGGCTTAAATAGGTTCTGAGTTCGCTAGCATATTGCCTAATTAGGTGGCACGCGTAACAGTATTTCCAGGTCATAGTATTTAGGGGCTTGAGTTGAGCTTCCATATTGGCTAGCATATTGTTTGAGGTGGCACTTGTAATGGTATTTCAAGGGGCATGTTTTTATTGGGCATAGTACTTAGAGAATCGAGTGGAGCTTTCCTATTGCCGTTGTTCATTTGTGAAGGGAGTTTCTGTAGTACTAAAAAGCAATAAACGCATATTCTTGCGTTCTATATTTCACAAAGTTTTAATTCTCAAAACATTTTCATATCTGATCACTTCTGGATTTGAGACCGCTTACATTACATCAACTCTGGATATACCCCTAACATCAAGCAACTAGGCTCTACTGTTTCATTCGATTTGTGTTTGCTTTATAATAATCTTTATTTAGTTTATAAACAAACATATTTAACTGTTAATGCACTAAACAATGGGTTAAATTGATACCTGTGACCTTGATCAAATGACAAATTCAACAGTACCATTTTCCCTGCAAACATGCATGTCGACAGAAAATATAAATATGCAAGAGTGCAGTGCATTCATTAATGATGGAGGATTCACTTTGAAAGGAAATTTCCAATAAACACAATTCAGAGTCATGGAATCTATTTTTCTTCTTTCATGTTCTTTATTCTTCTTCTACAAATTGAGTACAACGGCATCCATCTCAATTGTTTTTGTGCCTTATTCTGCAGGAGGCATGAAGATGAAGGCCGCCATCAATGTGAAGAGTGAGCATGGTTCTGTATTTAACTCTTCTCTCTTCATCACTCAACTTAAATCTAAAGGTTCCCAGTAAGGCTGCTGAAAATATCTTCATCTGCCTGTAAGCAAATTCCTTCCCGAGACAGATTCTCGGCCCAGCCTGCAAATTATAGCAATAGCATAATATATGCGAGGAACTCAAGAAAATCTCTAAGTTGAAATGAGGGTCAACAAAAAAAGAATAGGACCTATTATTCCTATATGTTCCATTAGTAACAATCCCTTTAGATGTTACTGTGGATTTTGCTCGTTTTTAATTTTTACCGATTAGAAACCATACGGGAATTTCATTTAAAATGAATGAATTTATTGAACCCTTAGAATCTGAATGTAAGAAGATTCGCTATCAGAAGTCTTCTATGTAATGTGAATCGTAGTATATAAGGTGGTGAGAAGAGTAGAAACTGCAAGTTAATGATTAAACAATCTTATTATGCAACAGCCATTTCCAGATAGGTTAGCGCATTCGTTACATAGAGTTAGATCCCTAGATTGCCTTTCTTTCGATATTAATCTTTTGGATAAGATTGGATGGGAAAAACTAATATTGTTTGATGAAGCCAAGCTCCTAAAAGTTTTAACTATGATTGCTAAGATTGTAAAGGTTCTGTGGTACCTGAAAGGCTGTGAACTTAAAAGGACTTTCTTGCCGAAAGCAACCATCTTCATCAAACCATCTCTCGGGCCGGAAATCCTCTGCATCATCACCCCATAAAGATTTCATCCTGCCCATAGCCCATGGTTGATATGCAACAGAATCCCCTTTCCTTACTCTGAATCCATCAGGGAAAGTGTCATCTGATAAACAGACTTTGCCATCCTGCACGCAGAAAAAAAAACACAATATCAAGAGGTATATACATGAAGCAGTGGCCTAGTGACATCTATGTTTGTGAATATCATATCATTCTCACTATATGTATGTATTACCACCGGAATTGCAGGATATAATCTGAGCGTCTCAGTTAATGATGCATGGAGATACTGCATTTTATCCAGTGCGTCATCAGTAATGCGGTTAGCTAGCTCATCCATACTCGAATTCTGGTTTATTCCGGTCGCTTTCCTGACTTGCTCTGCAATTTTTTCTTGTAGGAGAGGGTGCTTGCACATCATATAGAAGAACCAAGAAAGTGTGCTAGCTGTAGTGTCTTTGCCAGCAATTATAAAGCTAAGGATTATATCCTTAAGGTACTTTGGATCCGTTTTGTTCATTTTCAGAAACCTCGACAGAATGTCCGATTTCTTCATCTGCCATTTATGTAAAAATATCATCTGGTGCTCTTGTTCATGGGAAATAAGTTAGAAGATTATCTGGTTGAACTTACCACCCTGCTATCATCTCGCGACTTGCTTATCTGTTCTGTCTTGTTTCTGATAATTTTATATACAAATTCATCAACCACTTTAATACACTTCTTCATATTTGCTTCTGACCCAATGTTTAGATATCTTTTCACTTTCCAAAATACATCAACATAGCGATAAAGAGTGACTGCACTAGCTTCATCAAAAGAAGTGGAAAACAGACTGCCCTCTTCAGTTGTAGTGTCTAGATCCACACCAAGTAAGATCTTGAATACCGTCTCCAGTGTTGATTTTGTAAACAAGTCCTGCCAAGAAATTTAAGAGTTAGCGTATATTAACTTGTGAGTAATTTTTACTGCAGAAGAGCAGAGCAGAGTTCCATACTTGAATTTCTATTGCTTGATTTGAGGTCACAGCTTCAGATACTTTGTGAGCAAGTTTTACTGCACTAATTCTGAAAACTGCACCACTGAAATCCCTTAAATTTTTGGTGGAGAATTCATAACTTGATATCTTCCGTTGGTTTCTCCACTTCTCTCCATCAACGGTGAAGATCCCATCACCTAGAAGATCATTCATTTTGTCGTAATTGTGCCAACCCTGTAAGTTTAGGGTGAGAAACTAGTTAATTCTTATCTAGTCTCCTTTGCTTCTTTCGGAAAATAAAAAATTTGGCATACATGACTTACTAATAGAAAATGGTGTAGCTACTAGAAATGAATCTTAAAAAATTGTGCTTTTCTGTGTATAAGGAAGGGAAGTAGAGAAAACAGGTCATTGATGTGCTGAGGTGCATCAAGAATGTAGCATTGAACTTCTCTCATAACCTCCAGAAAAGAAATACCGAATTTTTATGCTCGACTCAAGACTGGTTTTATGCCTTACCTTGCCATAGTTGGGGAAATTGGTTTTTAGAATATACTCAACATTAGCAGGGTCGACTGTGTAAACCTCACTTCGGAAAAGATAAAGTATCCTATAGGTCTTGTATTTGCTTGCCATCTCCTTCATGTAATCATGCAGCCTGTTGAAGTTCAGCAAATGATCGATGGCTGTTCCAGCGACAGGATGGTACTTTCCCTTGTTTAAGACAAACTTGAACGCACATGCTGCTGCTAAAATGACACAAAATGCTGTTATTGTGAGACTAGTAGGCATACATAGAACCTCCATCAACCTTTTCAGTGTGGATGATATGTTATGCTTATTGAGAATGCCTTGACAAATTTGTTGTCTCCAATTTAAGAATGATGTCAGATTAAAACCCATAAAAATATATACTACTCCCTTCATCCATCCTTACTTGTCCTTTTTTAACTCGTACAGAGTTTACGAAGTAGTAAATGATAGGGATAATTTTACCACATTCTGAATCAGGAACTAAATGTAAAATTATCTCTTGATTTCATAAATTAGATAAATATTATTAAACATTCCAAAATAGTATAGTCAGAGGGAGTACTATAGAACAGGACTAATTTAGTCAAAAAATGTGATCGTCTGTAAACGTGTCTGGGCAGCAGCTATATATATCTGTCATCGTTCATTGTTATCCGCAATCGCTTACGCCTAACACATGACTCCACAATAGCATCGCTAAATGACATTAATCGCTTACATATTGCAATCCGTGTGATGCACGAATTGAGGTTCATTTTATTAGAGCAATATTACTCTAATAGAGATTTTGTATCGACAGTGGCAAAATCATATACTCCCTTTTTTTTACTTGTTATATTTTTATTTTTATTTTTAGTCTCAAACACATGAACTTTGATTGATCCGTATAAAATTACAATTTATAGTACTTTTCATATAGATTTTGAATATCTAAATTTATTTTAAAATATTAAATTAATGTAATTTTATTAATCTTTAAAAGTATGAGATATTGATAGAGGGAAGCAAATGCAACAAGCTTGTGTCTGATTTTGATGGAGTTGCCTTCCATTCAAATTGTTCACCGTTAACGGAGTACACTGCGCGTAACGCATGACTCCACAAGAGCACATATAAATGGCATTAGTTGCTTGCTCCTAGATATAACTAGATACAAGGGACTGTGCAATATACCTCTCTCCCAATTTTTGTGTATTTATACAATGTATTAAACTTGTACATTTGCTGGTTATTTTGTAAACTGGATCACCAAAGGCTGTAATTATCCTCTCTTTTTGCATTTTTGGATAGAAGAACCAAATAAGTATATTTCACTGAGTAATAAAATCCTCTCTTCATCATTCCACAATGGTACGCATATTAACATTCCTTCCGATCGCATCAATCAAACTAGCTAATGCTGACTTTATCTCCGTCATCAAAACTTGTGGTCCTCTTACAGAAAACTCGTGGAGAACTCCATCAACTTCAGTCATGCTGTAGCCGGGAACGGTCTTCTCAATCCCTTTCTCCTTCATAAGGGCTCTAATTTCCTTCACATGATCAAACCTTCTTGCTTTGGCATATATATCGCAAAGATTAATATAAAAAGCATGGTTCAAAGGCTCTAAAGCAATTAAATACCAGGCGACTTCTTCTCCTAACTGAAAATTTCGGTGCATTTGACAGCCACCGAGTAGTGCACCCCAAACAAAAACATCTGGCTCCATTGGCATATTTCTGATTAGCCCTTCCGCTTCATCAAAGAGACCAGCTCGACCAAGAATGTCTACCATGCAAGCATAGTGTTGGACCTGTGGTTCTATGTGATAAGCATGCCTCATCACACAAAAACACCAGCGGCCTAGCTCTGTAAGGCCAGAATGAGCACAAGCAGACAGCAACGCAGTAAAAGTCACAGCATTAGGTCTCACTCCAGCCGTTTCCATGTCCAAGAAAAGCTCGAAAGCTTCTCTGCCATTCCCATTTATTGCAAACGCAGAAAGCATAGCTGTCCATGCCAAAACATCCTTATTTTTCATTGACCTAAAGGCATCAAGGGCCCTAGAAACACTCCCACATTTGCCATACATATCGACTAATGCTGTAGCAATCACCATATCACACTCCATTTCGTTTCTATTCAAGTAATTGTGCACCCACGTCCCTTGATCAACCGCTCCAAGAGAAGCACAAGCTGAGAGCACACTAGCAATTGTCATTTTGTCTGGACTAACCATATCATCACCAGAAACTTGCATTTCATAAAAGAATTCCAAAGCTTCTTTTGGCCTACCTCCTTGTACAAACCCCGTGATAATTGAATTCCAAGTGACAATATTCCTCCTGTTCATTCTCCTAAACAACTCTAAGGCCATATCCAACTCTGAATTTCTCAAATAGCCAATTACTATAGAATTCCACGAAACAATATCCCGATTAGACATTTCATCAAACATCCTCCGTGCATTGTCTACTGACCCGCACTGTGAATACAGAGTAATCAAAGAATTCTGCACAAAAACATCACTGTGAAACCCAAACTTAACAACGTGGGAGTGAACACTTGGTCCGACAAGTCCATCAACTCTACTCACGCAATGTTTTAACAAGAAGGGAAATGTAATACAGTCAGGTGTAATGCTATCAAAGAGCATTTGTTTGTACAAGATTAAGGGCCGTTTTGAATTGGGGTCATGGATTCTTGAAGCGTAAGCTCTGATCATGGCGTTGTAAACGAAGAGAGTTTTCCGAGGAAGGAGCCTGAATACGGTGTCGGCATAGCTGAGAGACCCTGATTGAGAAACTGTGCAGAAGAAAATAAGGCGAGAGATTAGAAACCAACGGTCAGTGATGAAGAGCTGAGGGGATATAGTGATGTGGGCATGAATCTGCTTGAGCTCTCTCATGCTCCTGCAATTCTCAAGCAGGCATGCTAGTGTATTCTTCAAATTTAACCGTTTGAACTCCATCCTTCTTGCAGCTCCAACATTTGACGATTATAAAATCTTGTTCGGAGTCCTAAAACGGAAATGATGAAATTGGGACACTCAATCCGTGAAGTGTCCAGCAGTCACATTGAAACCCGACTAACCAAAAAATTCTACATTGGAGGACTGAAGAAGTTGTTGGACAGAAGAAGGGTGGGTGTATGAAGTAAGATGAAGGATAGGGCATATGCAACCTTAACTTTATCTCAGCAGAGAGGCTGTTTTCATAGACATTCATTTCAAGAAAAGAAAAAGCATATCAAAGCAATTGCCTTACACATTGTCACAATGGCGTGGTGACATATAACATGCATTGTGAATTGACATTCAAAACTTATAGGAAAAGATGGACAATTGCCTTACACGCTGCTAAAGAAAAAGACAATCGTATGACGGATAAACTTGCAAAGTTTAGTAGTTGATCAACAACATAACTTCACTTGAAAAGATGGAACGTTGCCTCCTCGATTTCGTAGAAACTTCACGACATGGGATTTTGAAAGGGTTACAGACAAGAAGCATGCTTATGGAACAGTCAATTTCAGCAGCCACGAAAAGGAATTGGAGTTGTCCAAAAATAACAATTTTGTAAAGACAATTCTTTGCTAAATCTGAAATGAAAATCAATCAAGATGCGGAGAAGAGACGAGCATAACTTCCAAAGAAGCTGCCTGCTTAGGCTTCTGGACAGCCCCTACTCACATGGCCTGCTGTGCATCTCATCTTCCTCTATAGGAAACCCTCAATCCCCTTTCCTGCCTGCACTTCCCTATATATCGTAAGAGCTTCATCCATTACTTTAGCCTGAGCCAACAACTGCGCTCTCTTCTTCCCAGAAGGATGAGTAGACAGATAATCTCTCAAGGCTGATTCGCCAGAAATTTTGCCTAGTTTCTCATAGACTGAGGGAGCTATTCGAGGATTATATCCAGCAGAAGCCATCAACAGCAGCCCTATGTAATCTGCTTCCATCTCCATCCTGATATACAGAAATGCATGAGAACTCAAGACTACAGGGAAAAAAAGGCAAAACATCCATCCTATTTATCACCATGAAATGACTAGTTTCTTGCATTACATAGAAGACGTGTGCACCCCACACAGATAAACGGCTGAGATATAACAGGGTACATCAACAGAAATTAACAAAAACACACATAACAAGTAGGTGATGCCATAAAGATTTGAAGCCAAGAGTTTCAGTTCCAAACTCTCTATGATCAGTGATTAGTTAGTGATATCACCAACCTCTACTGCTGGACACAATGAGCAACTAACACAAGACTTTAACCAACAAAACCAGAACAAAAGTAAGCCTAAACATATAGACTTCGAGAAACAACAGCAGACTTACTGTTGCACCATCTCATTAATTATGAACTGCAGGATCACAGTAAAACTCTGAACGCAGAGTGATCACTTAAAAACTTTTTTCATCTGAAAAGGATATAAACAGGTTAAAGAAGCAAAAACATACTAGATCTCTATTAAACGCATAAATACAATGCACCAGATAACTGAGACAAATAAAAACAATTGAGCATCTGATATCGGCGACTATCTCCTCTCTTCTTTTCATTTTCATGTGCGACGGGTAGACGGAATGGTGGATTACACGACAGATATTGCCACTGGCATTCATTTTGAATGTTGAGGTTCCTAATCCCTTTGGAGATAAAACCTTCCCTCCTATTATCCAATCCCTTCAACTGGTTTCTTTCACCACTCACCACATGATCAACAGGATTCTAGAATCCTTTACCCATGTGACTAAATGGATTATGTCAAACACAGACATTTAAATTTGTAAGTCCTGGAGTCAACTAAACTGATGTCGCAAATGAGGACATTAGGATATGCTTTCAACGCACTAATAAAACCAGTCAGAAAGTAGCATTATGTTATAAGAAACATAAGCTGGTCGCATGTTATTTCTTTCTGTTCACACGGACTATATCTATTGGCACCATCAAAGCTCAGAAGCACTTAAGTGCTTGAGAGGATAACATCTCAATCATTGGTTGTCCCAATTGAGTTGGCCGATAAACATACACATTCTAACTATGAGTACATTCTAACAAGTTAGATTTCTCATCCGAAACGATCATCAATTGGCAAGACACCCTATTTGCACACACGTATTAATATTTTAATTGCACACTGTTATCATGGATATTTTAGGCAAAATACACGCTAGATATGACCAGGATGAGGTATTTCTTGTTTCATTTTTGGATAGAGCTTCTTGATCTTGGATTCAAATAACATCCTAAACTTGGTATTCGCTGGGCAAATTTGAGGTCACAATGCAATTGTGAGAAGAAGTAACAGGATAGGTCAATTCAAATAAGAAGGCCAGGACTTCGGAGAATTCTGAAGGGCAGCTAGCAGTTCGTGAAAGGGGTTTCCTGGTTGAAAACTCTCTTTAAATTTCTGGTAAGTTGGGACTTTAATTGGCTTTCTTGTGAATAAGAAAAGGAAGATTTGTGAACATGGAAATGCAATCTATCCCCATGGTTAAGAAGATGTGTTTGCAATCTATCCCCGTGGTTGAGCACATTCTTCATTGTATTTTGTTCCAACAATCATCTCTAGTTTGTAACTCCCATTTTGGGGTTAATATTGAGATCTCTTTGATAATATCTTAGGGAATTATATCCAATCAGATGGTAATTTGACTAAACTTCGCAATTCATACAGTTAAAATCTGTAAGAATTGATAACATGTCTTATAGCTTTTGTCCTTCATTGTTATTAATGATTATTACAACTCTTTAGACATCAAACATATTAAGGAGAACTATCAAACAGCATATAACTAGACATCTATAAATAGCCCCCTGTATTTTGATTCTCGTATTTTCATATTGTACTCATATGTGTTCTAACTTATCAAAAATATTGTACTCATATATGTGCCCGTGCTACATAGCTGATGCTCATCAAATATCCTTTTCTTTAAAGAAATGTCTTCTTTATGTTTTAGGAAAACTCACTAGTTAATGAAATTGGCATACTTGTATCGCTGAACTGAAAAATGAGAGATGGATCAGGCTTGAATCAACGCACGAAATGGGAAAAGAAGAGAGAGTGTGAAAAGCTATCTAGAAAGGGGGAATAACAACATCAGAAGATGAGTGCCTATGCACTTCAATTACAGTCCGCTGGCCATTATCACATTCGCGCAGATAAATGGGGACTTAGTCTTTATCAAGCAACTTGAGATGTCTAACTCATTAGAACCCTAACACAAAGCAGTCAAGGGAAAATCCTCTCTTTTGCTCATCCTTGCAGAAAGCAAGTAGAGGAGCATCCTTACAAGCACTGAAAACCAAGTCGCTACATTACCTAGGGCATAGGGGTGTCAATGCTTTGGTTCGGCCAGTTATTCTAAAAACTGTATACCATATTCCGGTTATTCTATGTATAACCAATATCAGACTTCTCGGATCTGTCCCAATCATCTCAGCTTCTCTCCAGTAAAATCAAGTCGCCTATATTACCTTAGGGTGTCAAAGCTTGTGTAAAATAATAACTTAATATAACATATATGGTGTAGATTAAGAGTATCATATGTTCGGTTGAATTTACTGTAAAAGCTAGTATACACGCAATGCTTAGGTAAAATTTTGATTTAGAGGGTTGAGGTTGTAATAATGTAGGTTGCGCACTTGCAACACACTCTTTACCAAAAACAATGTTGTTTTATCTCAGAACAATTACAGAGTTGCTAACCAAAAATTAAGTACTCCAAAAAACATAAATCTGAAACAACAATGTGTAGCATCACTAGAATTTTTGGATAATATATTAACTTGATATTTGCCTCTAACATCACTCACACACACATATATGGGTGAAAGGGAAAAATAAGAGCAGAAAACATACCTTGGTGGCTTGATTAGCCAATTTAGTTTAAGTAGTAGTAGAGTTCGGTCGAAGTGTTACTTGAAGCTGTTTCCAAATGAACCCACCCCAAGTCCCGAGGTTAAAAATTTTATAATTCGTTATTCCTGAACTTAATATATAAGACATATTTTGTACATATAAGAATTTATTCAGTTCTGTTTGGTCTTTTTTTGGTTTATCTTATAAAATAAAATTAGAAAACCTACCATAATTATTCAGTACATTTATAGATCTATATTGAAACCTACAATTTATTATAAAAAGACTAAGAAGCGGTTCAGTTCAATCAGTACGATCCATTCTCAGAAGACCATTGACGCACCTAATATTATCAACTTGTTCTACTTTATTATTATTCCTTCCAAACAAACACCTTATAAATATTTCCCATGTGAAACTAGAGCTAAGTTATCAAGTCCCCCCACACCCTGTTCTGCTGAACCAAAGCAGCAGAAACAAATTCGCAAAACTTCTTTTTCTTTTTCTTTGATTGTTCTACAAGCTCCATTCACTTTGTCTACAGTAGAAGCAATGATACTAGAGGTAAAACATTGATTTCCCAGCTACCAACAATTTCAATGTCCACCATTATGTTAACTATAACATATGCATCTTACATGGAGGGACAACCTCTTAGAAGTGCCCATGTGTGTGCAGTGAAAACCAGAGCACGAAACATGATGTAATTTAGATGGGGAGTACAAAAAAGCTATTGTAAAAATGTTTTCTTCTTAACATGAGCGTTGGAGGATGCAAATGAAAAGAAACAAGGGACACTAAAGACATCCAACCAAGATTTTGAAGGGACCACCATTATAGAAAGAGGCTCTACAGATTTTTGTTAGAAAGAATCTTCATTGGTAATTCAAAAATTGAAAGAATATAAATAAATGTGCATAAACAGGAACCCCACCATCCCACCCCCCATCCCTCTTTCTTAAAGTTCCACACTTTTATGATATGCTTAGCATCTTGTCCGCCCACTCTTCATTCAGGGTGATTCGAACCAAGGGAGGATCTTCCACCTTTTAGGTCATACGAGTACTTGAATGCCTACTCTTAGTGCTCTTCTCAAGTGCATGGGAGAAAGAATTCTAAAAGGAGAGAAGATTCTGTCCACCAAGGACAGAGTGCGACCCCTATGCAATTGGGGGTCCTCGCGCATCTCTTGGGGTCCCATCTCATCTGAAAATTTTACATCTTCCATTAGCATAGCTAAATTTGAATAGGATGAATAAACCTCAGGAAAAGTAAGCACCATTGAACAAATTTTCATCCATTCTCTTTCCGGTTTGGTTTCCAACAGCCATAAAAAGAAGATGATTCAGAGATGGATATGATAATTGCTCAAGTAAGGTAAACGCTTCATTTATTTTTGGAATACCGCTCTGCTCGTAGAATGAATTAACATAAATCTTTCATGTTGACTCTTCCGCGGAGTAACCTAAGGAATCCCCTTTTGCTTATTACTCGTATAGAGCGAAAGATTTGGCAACATTCGCCGAGTAAAAAGCCCTCCACTTTCTTTCATAAGTAAACATCTTCTAAACTAAGATTATACTTGCATAACACACAAGAGTGAGCTTACTAGACTGACATAATCTATGATGCAAGCTTCTTGGCTACATATTGGCTTTATATATATGGACATGACATTCCTATGACTATAAAATTTACCAACTTAATATAATTGAACAATAGAGAGAACTGGCACGATAAGACATAACAATGCTAACTAAATCCTATAAGAGAGATTTAAACATAAAACACACAAGCAAGAGAAACTTGCAAAATCCAGATAATAAAAGGTGATACACATGCATACCTGCGTGAGAATGGAAGCCTTAGGAACAGGGCTGACATGGTGTTAACAACATCAGGCATAACAAATTGATAAAGAACTAGTTGAATTATTGCAAACCACAAGTTTTTTGTAATTCCCTCAGCAGCATGGCGAGCCACAGCATGCCCAACCTATCAAGCAAGCAAAGGTGTTAATTGGACCAGACTAAAACAAGGCGGCAGAGATGTAATAAATGAACAAAATGGGCAAGCAGATATACACCTCATGCCCAATGATAGTTGCAATTTCAGCATCCGTCCTAAAATGTTCGAGCAACCCTGTGAAAACTACAATCTTCCCACCAGGCAAACAGAAGGCATTTACAGTAGGATCATTTACAACCAAAACCTCCCACTTCAATCCCTCGATGTGCCCGGTAGCAGACTCTGACCCCTTCTCCTGTCCCTTCTTTCTACTTTGCTGAACCCAACTGTCATCTAGAATCTCATCCTCTTTATTCCACTTCGCCTCGGGGTTACTATCACTTAATGCCATCAAAGTCTCATGTCCACTACTCTCATGAGGCTCCACGGCATCTGATGCAAAGTGAAGATCAGTCCACACCTTCTCTTTACGCAATCCTCTTTGCAAAGCTTCAATTATATCTGAAGCTATGAGTCTCACCCTAACACTTTCAGGGTGTATGGCGGGCAATATTTTCCCTTTGAATGACCCTTTCATCTGTTGAAACTGAGACTCACCCAGCCTTCTCTCAATATCTTTAGACAAAAGCACGAAATGGGTTCTTTTTGTATAGGGTATAGTCTCCAAATTACCCAGATAAATAGTTATCACTAACCCTGATCCTACCAAGAAAACAATAAGAACATTTCTTGGATTCTGAAACCATCTGTAAGGACCTCTTGGACGAAAGTGATGAACTTGGTGTCGATCAACATAGTAATATCTTCTAGCCCCACCAAAGAAAGGGGGACTGTACATATTTTGCTTGATTCCATAGTGAAAGCACGAATTTCTCAAAATCCTTGAGGACCCAGATGGACTAGGTTTGCCCAAAGGATTTGGTATGAAAGAATTGCAGTTGCTGGTTCGTTGAATTGAAATCTTTGATGTGAAACTGCGAAAAGCATCAATGCCAAATTTTGATCTTCTGTACCATCCCATGATGCTTCAAGGACCTCAAGAATCAACAAGAGTCATTCAGACATCAACATTTGGAGAAGAGGAAAAAGCAATGAAAGAAATGGAATGGGGGAATCACGTGAATAGAGAAGACGAAGGGAGTGTGGAAGAGTCCGGAAATTGCCCTCACAAATTTCCCTTAACTCAAAGCATGAATCCAGGGCCGTGCAAAAATCAAATTGACGGATTAATCAAATTGATAAAAATATTATTGAGTTATTGTTATTGGGTTATTAGGTTATCGGATTTTTAATGGTTTTCAAAAAAAAATTATTGGGTTATCGGTTCGTTATCGGTTTTTACTATTGGGTTATTGGGTAA
>JBCEWC010008273.1:0-20202 GCA_038996855.1 Solanum aculeatissimum | reverse complement strand
CGTTTCTTAAAAAATAAGGGATTTTTAGTAATTTCAAAAAAAGTTGGTATATATTGAGATTATGCATGTAAAGTATGAGATTTCTATAATTTGCCCCTTTTTTAAAAGCACGATTTCGAACCGATAAAAATATTTAGGGGAAAAAGGCTTTTAGGTTTTGTTAGGTATCAAAACAAAGAGCAGAAGATGAAACTCATTTGTTTATGCCTAGTGTTGTTTAATTTTATTTGAACCCACTTGTATAATATGCTAATGTCTCACTATTTTGAATCATGGCAACTCAAGTCATACATATAAAAAGAAAGTTATGCATACAATATTTTCTAAGCTCTAGATAGTTAAAATGTTCAATCTTATCATATCCTATCCACAATCCATATCATATTTTATCATATCGTATATATTTCATACCTTATTTATATGAGAACTGTTTAAGTAAGTTTGCTATACGTCTAAAATATGTAAGTTATATTCTATAATGAATTCATCCACTAAAATATGATTGTATACAAACTGATATGCATAGTATATAATCATTCCATACAGTATATAACCGTGAACAGTCATAACCAGTTTGGTTGAGATGACAATACACGAAATCTCGATTAAATTGATAAAACCTAGAAAAATGGGAGAGAGAATAGGGATTTGTTTTCTTTTTGAAAATTGGACTAAAGACATGTTTAGTAGTTCATATATTCTACTCCCTACGTCATAATTTATTTGTCATATATAATTAAAATAATTATATTAATGACTTATAATATAAAGTCTTAAACACATATGACGTGTATTTTTTCTTGTAATGTTAGAATTAATACTGTTGGATGTGCGAATAAAGTTCTACATTGCTAGTTGAAAAGAAAAAAAGAGCTACTTTAAAAATTTTTGTTATTATTAATGGTGTGAGACCTTTTGAAAAAATATTATTTGGGTTTGACCTAAAACAAATAATATCACGTTTTATTAAGAGTATTCTTTGACAAGTTTCGCCTAACAAACTAGTATTAGAGCTAATATTCTTACAGATGAGTATGAAGATGGTAGAGTGGGGTGTGGGGACCAACTTAGTATCGTTGTCCATTTATGGATCGATTTATGATATTTTGTGTATAGGACCGAACCATAAAAAAAGTCTTGAAATTTGTTTCGTAATATACTAATAGTTATATACTAACGAGAAGAATAAATTCATTTTTTTTATTTATGAATCAATCATACAAGTCAAGAGAAATAATTCACTTACGAAAATTGAATGACAAGTTAAATGTTTGAAACATCGGAAAGATAAAATATATGTTGAGGATGCAAATTTAAAGTTGAAGTGGGAGATAAAAGTAATATTCTCTCCGTTTTTAATTTATTTACGCATGCTTTAGTTTGACGAAATATCGAGTTTAAAAAAAATAATAACTTCTAAAATTCTTGATTTTAAATATTCATAACTTTAATGTAGTCATAAAATATTTAAAACTTCTAATTTTTAATATATCATAATTTAGTGTGACTATAAAGCTTTTGTTATCTGTAAAATGGAATGTCTAGGTCAACGCAATTTTAGATTTTAAAAATAAATTATTCCTTTTAAGTTGAACTA
The DNA here is from genome assembly GCA_038996855.1 of Solanum aculeatissimum. Classification (NCBI taxonomy): domain Eukaryota; kingdom Viridiplantae; phylum Streptophyta; class Magnoliopsida; order Solanales; family Solanaceae; genus Solanum; species Solanum aculeatissimum. The sequence continues at coordinate 18,605 of JBCEWC010008273.1, read as the reverse complement.
GTAATGAAATAGTACAATATAAAATATAACAGAGGGAACAATTAATAAGAAAGGAACTTTATTGTGATTTACTTTCTCATTCGAATAACCTGATCTAAGTATAAAAACTCATAAAATTTTAAAATGTGTTTATAATAATGAATTGTTATGAAAGTATAAAGTAAAAGAACAAGAAAGTAGAGAGAAAATTTCTTATTGCTCTTGAATAATATTCAGCTGTATCTTACAATGAAGAAAATCCTTATACTTATAGGGAAAAAATTGACTTGGTTTCCATGTAGGATTTATAACTCTTAAAGGAATCCACATAATAGACATTCACTACAAATTAAATATGTTTATAACACTCCCCCTTGAATATATATTTGCTAGATTATGTGCTTCGTTAAACCTTACTAGATAAAATCCACTGGATAAAAAATTCTAGTGAAGGAAAAAGAGTACACATATCTAATAATATGCATTTTGGATGTCTCATTAAAAACCTTACTCAATGGGACAAAACCTTGTGAGAAAAAAAGAGTACATCGCGTATTAACTCCCCCTGATGAGAACATCAATCTAAAGACTTGAATCTTCGCATCCCAATATTGTGTGTCATCTTCTTGAAAGTTACAGTTGGTAGAGATTTGGTGAACAAATCAGTCACATTGTCACTCAAACGAATCTGTTGCACATTTAAATCACCATTCTTTTGGAGTTCATGTGTATAGAAAAGTTTTGACGAAATGTACTTCGTTCTATCGCCTTTTATGAATCCTCCCTTTAGGATGAAAGAGTGTTGTAAGTTCGTCACTTCAGCTTCTTTAAACAAATAATTTATTGCCTTTTGAAAACTCTTTAAGAGTTTCAATTTTAAGTTATTAACTTGCATATGAAAGGTTCTTGATTAATTTTAATCAATATAGGATTATAAACAAAATTTTCAAGAACAAGCATATGTTTTATGCATTGTAAATCATTCAAATACTTTCACATCAATTTTTTCTAGTGACAACATTCAATATTAAATGCATGACGTTTCTAGTGTCTAGATTGCAAGTCAAATAAGATTTACGCTTATCAAGATGCATCATCTCACTTGATAATTAGGGTATGCTTTAATATACCGGAGAATTTAGATCCTCACAATCTTTTACAATATTGCGCTATATTGTATCAAAGATATTATTGACAAAATTTTCTTTTTGTCGATTTGCAATGCGACACAACTTGTTGAGATCTCATCACTTCATTATTTTCAGGTAGCTATCCCTCTCATGAGGTCTCATGAAGTATTATGTCATAAGCTCTTCAAGAGTACATTGCCTCTTAATTATGACCATTTGGTCCTTTCCTTTCAAGAATTATCTTATTTGGGATCAATTGCATGTTTCATGCATGTCATAGACTGTGTCCTTCAGAGATATTTAATAAGAGCATTTCAACTCTTATGGAGAATCCATCATTCATGCATCATGGTATATTTATTAAACATATATCGCATATCAAAATTACTAGATGAAAATTATGTAGTCCCTGACCATAAATCTATTGAGGGAGAAATTGATCATAATGTATTGATTTGATGCATATCTTTATATGCAATTTATCATATTTCAGACCATGTCTTTGTTCTCATAAGCAATGATTGACCATTTATTTGAGGTATTTAAAGTCAACCAATTTTGATATTTATCAATATTATCAAGATGAATTGTCTTGATTACGTATTCTAAAAGTTGTGCTCTTAACTCAATTATCTTGCACAAATAATTTTACAAATGTCAAACTTCAAGTTGACAATAAATGCACATGTGATTATTTTATAGATGCATCAATTTTACATATCACATGATGGTGAATGGGCTCATATTCACCTTTCATACTTTCAGAATTTAGGAAATTCAGTCCCAACATCCAATCAACTTATCATGAGAACAAACAATCTTGAAGAATCTGTTATTTCTTCAATATATGTCTACTGAGTAAACTCCAAGTTTATCATGACACGTGCCTTTTGCTTTAGTAAATTTCTAATTTACTATTACATGAGCAAATTTTAAATTTATTACTCGGGGAGTAATTTTCATATTTATTTCTTCTCACTTACTCTATCTCTCTTTTGGAGATAAGTCGTGATCCTATCACAATAAAGTGCATATTTATATTGAGAAGTTTTATTATATATTATCACATTCACTTCAGAGAATGGATTTGTATTTGCAACTTTTATCAAAAAGTTCTCATTTTTCAAGAATGAAACACAATCATCTTAGTATATCAATTTATGATAGCTTTGTACCTCATTCCATGCTCCCGTGTATTATTCAAACACTTGTCTTCTTTCAGACATTATGTACTTCATTTCAAAGAATGAAGAATTTTAATGGAATATATTTAACGACTTTTCACCAAAGAGCACATTATTTTGCTTTAGTCATCATTATATCATTAATATGGTGCACATGAACTTGAACCCAACGTCTTACTCCTATAAAGATATCTTACGCCATGAATCAATGAGAGTTGAACTCAAATCTTATTATCATGGTACATCGAGACTTTAACCCGATGTCCTACCCTTTTGGTGCGATAGAACTTGAATCTATTCATTCTTTCATAGCCATAGAACCATCACTAATCAAGTGATTTATTTTTCTTTTAGATTGTGCGAAGTAATCTATAACATCAAATTGTATGATGTTAACATGATTTTCAGAGATAAAATTTACTTCAAAATTTTTCTCTTTCTTCTTTAGTGATGCTTGCTCAACCAAGTATTTGGGAGTACGACAGTCACGTGAATGGTGACCTTTTACACCACATCAATAACACCCTTTTTAATGGTAATGTTTCTTTGGTGAGTGATTAACACCAGGAAAAGAATTTTGTTCTTGACAATTATCAGGACCACGATCAAATTCATGACCTTTTCCACTCCTAGCATAGTAGACATACACCTCATTTACTTCAGAAAGTGGTGTAGATCTAGTAGGCTGATTCTCATGATTTTTTATTAACAAATCATTATTTTGTTCAATCACAAAACTATGAGAAATTAGTTCATAATACTTCTTCTCTCGATATTGATGTTGTAGCAACATATTTGAAGCATGAAACGTGGAGAACGTCTTTTCCATTATATAAATATATAATCATTTCTCTAAACAGTTTCAATTAAGAAGTGATTCTGAACATAACAGAATAATACTCATGAATAGACTTAAAAGTTTTCTAGCCTCAGATGCATCCAATCATATCGTGATTTTGGATGTATGACCATCTTCAAGTGATCATATCTTTCTTTTAGGATTTTCCATAAAACAAGTGGATCCTTGACTGTGAGATATTAAATTTTTAAAATTTCGTCAAGATGATGATGCAAGAATATCATAAATTTAGCACAGTCTAGTTTTGATGCTTTATTTTCATCTTCAATTTTGTCTCCAAGATATCTAGCATTCAACACCTATGAAGGGTAGTTCTTTCTCAAACTATGAAAGACAACGAACTCAAGTTTCATAAAGTTAGTCATATCGATAAAGAGAAAATAAATAAATATAAATAATACCTTAGCCTTGAAACTTAACCTTCACTCTTTAAGACGGTAGAGTCTCGTGTTGATAACGTGTTATGAAAGTGTACAGTAAAAGAACAAGAAAGTAGAGAGAAGATTTCTTATTATTTTTGAATAATATTCAGTTGTATCTTACAATAAAGAAAACCCTTATATTTATAGGAAAAAAACTGACTTGGTCTCTAAGTAAGAAACTGACTTGATCTCCAAGTAGGCTTCTTAACTCTTATAGGAATCCAAATAATAGATATTCATTACAAATTAAATAGGTTTATAACATGAATAAAGTGTCAAAAATAAATCTAATTTTTTTTATTGAGTTTCATACCAAAATTATTGGGAGTATAAGTTTCATACCTAACCTATCACTTATTAGTTTGATAAATTGTTACAATTCAGAATTTGGGGTCATGATGACACACATCCCAAATCACCCACCCTGATATGTAAGCCAAAAACCAAACCCACACGAGACTCCCAAGAGAGAAGTCAAGTCACAAGAAAGAATGAAACATAATAAATTACAATCCCAAAATTTGGTGTCACAAGTATAAAAAGTATATAATACAATGACTGAAATAGTATAACCCACGTAGTCTTTGAAATAAAATAAAGACTACAAAGTAATGGTAGAATCTGGTAGTAGACATAATTCATTGGGTCTCACCACTAACTCTAGTATAGGATCTCCGTTAGAATCATTAGCCGCCGTGAGAGTAACTCTGTCTAAAATTGTCATGACTCGGTCCCGATCATGATGGCGCCTACTAGATCCCATTTATAGGCAAGCCAATTACCTAACCCACTGGGTACATGTCTTGGCTTCCTAGTCCAAATCAAAACCAACATGACAATATACATAATCGAAACCTACCCAGAACCTGGAAGTCAACTGTATAAAGCTATAATAGACACAAGGACATAATCATATATATATCTCAATAGCCATAATAATATATAAAACAGGAGTGCTCATACAAATACAAAGTTTTACTATACAAGGTCAATGTCTGAAAATAAAAGATGACCATCAAAAGAAGGAAACTGCAAGGTATCTAAAACTGTCGGTGCTCACCAATAGTCTCCCAAGTGCTCTTAAAACCCCAACTCAGTAATCACGGGCCATACATGGACCTGCACCATAGGATGATGCAGAAATGTAGGGGGTGAGTACTAGAAAAAGGCACCCAGTAGCCATCATTAGCTGACTAAGTGAAATTGTAAGCATATCATAACCCCAAATATATAGAGACTGCAACAGTATAGGAAAATGAACTCAGATTAACGCATAGGCATGTCGGGAACTCGACATCCACAACGAAACACCCCCAAGAGGATGAACAATGGTAACCTAAACAAACTCAACTAATGAACACAAGAACCAGAACCAACCCACTCTGACGGCAAGAGAGAACACATAACCCAAATTAGAATCACAAATGTGACTTAATAAGTACCTTGGTCTGGAATGACTCTCAGACCATATTTTCCCCTAATTAAGGCACCGAGCTATACTCGGGTGCAAGGCCCTAGTATCTATGTACGTAGCCTCCATAAGCCCAAAAGGTACACTCACATAATATAGAACCAACAGATCATCATAGAGTCCCTCAGAACCATCACAAAATCCCATAGAACCATCACAAAGCCCAACTCTCCACATCATAAGAACAAAGGTCAACTGTATTTGGGTGTAAGACCCTAATATCTAAGCCAAAACACCCCTTGGGCCCTCATAAGTCAAGAAGGTACACCCACACATAATCAGATCAACTGAATCATAATATAACCTAACTCCCAACAACACATGATCACAAGTTGGTTGTACATCGATGTAAGGCCGTAGTATCTAAGCCTAAACGCCACCTGAGCCCCTATAAGACTAGAGGGTACACCCACACATAATCAGGGTGTGAATAGATGTGTGGGTCCATGGGTAATTAATCAATCACTAGGCATTTCCCCAATAATCACATATCAACCGGGTCCTCAACCCATCCAGGAACTAGTACCACCCGAGGCCTCAAACCTCGGGTCTTCTAACCTGGCCTCTGATCGAGCAGCCAACCAGGGCCAAGTGGTCTGACCATAAATATAATAGTGGGACATATCCCCCATGGGAGAAAGAATTCCCCTAGCATAATCAGAAGTGTCTCATTATTATTGTGTCAATCATAGGGCCTCGTCCCCAAAATGGAATCAGTAGGGTCCTCGACCCAAAATATCAATCAATGAGGCCTAGCCCCTAAAATATAGTCAATGGCGCCTTAGGCCCAAAGTAATGACAATTGCTCAAAACCTTTTAGAATTGACACCCTGGTCTCGAAGACTAGGACATTACCACAAGAGAGTGGGACCATAGGGCGCGTCACTTGAATTCTCAAACACTCAGACGTGGCCACCGAAGACTTAAACTATAGGGTGCGTCATCTATGTCACAGAGTGTAGAAATAGTCAACCTCTCTCTAGCCTATCCAGATCCAGATCCCCCAAAGATACCATCTCTCCCTGAAAGAATCATTTCTAGTGCACCACATAATCCACCACCTCACTCAGATAAAGACAGTTAACCAACATCAAATGGAAAGAACCAACGAACAACAACTATAAATAGTATATTAGAGTGTATATGTATCATAAATCACCATGGAGTCAGACCCAACAAGGGCCCAATATACCATAACCTCATCAATCACAAGTGCCCAGAGTAAACATAAACAATCACGGTCTGTCATAAGTATCCCGCAAAACCAAACCTAACAAAGTTATATCTATACCAGAATCAGGTCATAGTACGACATATAATCTATATACAGTCTCTTGGTCATCATATATTAGTAGCAACAGGCTATGCACATTTATACAGGTATGAGTTAAGTCAGAACACATGTTTATCCTGGGGCACTAGACTATATTTGGCCCTTACCCAATCCCTTCCCTCTGTAAAGAAACTCATAGGGCAGTGTCATTATAGCCTAAGCTAAGGCCTAAGAAGATAGACAATCAGAAGGATACCACCTAACCCGAACCATATCGCAGCTCAACTGCTACAAGGATACCGCCTAAGGCAACCATGTGTTGGTCCACTAAAAATGTGCCCCTCTCAAATAGGATACTAGTCCTCCGGACTAACCCATGTAACTAGTGTCTCATCGCAGATAGCCCAGAAAGCCCATAGGATATAATCTATACCTCGCTAACGGGGTCACACTCCCGTCTCTAACCCTCTAATGGCTTAGTGTCAATGTATCTCGTATTACAGGCCACAATGCTCCTTTAGGGTTATTGCTATGACCGTCCCCAGAACATGGTATGTTTCTCCAGTCACTAACCAGTAGGACAAGTACATAAAAGATAACAGTGGTATACATGATCATATATAAGTCACTAGGAAGCACAAAATCATGTTTAAATAGGAAATTCTACCACAAGTACTCAAAACAGATATAGGCAACCGTAGCCGCATCATGCATATACATACCAAGTAGATACAAATACTAGATTCAGTGCACAGGGTAGCATGTAGTCACAAGTCAACCTCGATAACTAATATATTTCGATAGCCTCAGACCACACATATACAAGCAAGAGTCAAGCTCAGAGTACATACCTGCCATAAATTTGCATCCCAACCAACTTCTTTAGGGCCTTCTCATAGCCAAACAGTATAAGAAAATTCAGCTAGTATAGCAGCTACATCTAACACAATCCTCAATACAACAACTATAGTCCCATAGCACTATATATAACATATGTGGATTCACAACCAACTATATACAACATAAATCCCATAGCTTAACCCATTCATAGTATATTTCTACACATTCCAACTCGAATATGCAAATATTTCAGCTCAGTCTATGGTTTAGAGAAAGCCTAGCCTACCTGGCATCTAATGTCTCTTACTCTGAGTCAATTTAGTCAAGCTTTTCCCTATGAAATGCTTCTCGATGCCGCTTAGATATTAAAATAAAATTCACAAGCTCAATACGATTGAATTGGCTGTAAAAACTTGAAGGATGGGCAAAAGTACGTCAATCCAGCCTAAAACGGGAAAAATAGGGCTCACGTCCGAAATCTTGAACAAACTCTCAAAAAATATCCCCACATCACCCTAAGTCTACAGCTAAAAATTGAACCCAAAATAGACCCCAGAAGATCGAGAAAACTCCCAAAAATAAAGTTAAAAACTCCAGAAAAATATTCTTTTCAAATCTTTCTCGGTCAAAATTCTCAAAAAATGGAAAAAATCAATAAATACCCAGCATACCAAAGGTTTCCTTTGGAATGTAGAAAATACTTGGCTAAAATTTTGTTCAATTCCGTCAAGAATCGGTTATGATATCAACATGAAAAGTTTTCACACTTTCTGAAAAAATATGCAGCTAAAAAGGGAAATTGCCTTGAAATACACACCAACTCCTAGATCCGACTTCACCATGATGTTTCTTGTAAAAATTCAAGTCACGTAGGCTTTTTGAATCGCCAAAATCAGAGCTATGGGTCACTCTTTATGGACATTTGAAGTTTTTCTCGTCTAAGGCCTCACGACCAGGCCTTATATAGGGCAGTCACACCATATCGCGAGCGGAAGCGGGTACGGGCGTGAACACTAGCGCGGAGCCTATGCCATGCCTCGTGAATGCACGCGCGGGGGAGCGAATGCAGGCCTATATGCCTGCTGCTGCACCCGCAATCCCAAAAACTTTTCGGGGCATTTTTGGGGCTCCTAATGTCTGTTTTGCACAAAAAAATAGTGTAACTATATGAATTTTGACGTTTTGAATTCAATGGTGCGGTCAAAATTCCCAACGGAGCATCATACAGAAAATGGATGTCCCACTTCTTTTTGGCTAAATTTAGCTAAAAGAATTGAGGGGTCAAAATGCAACCGAATTTCCTCGTCAACTGACGAAGGGTCATTTCAGACTATTTTTGATATTTCAGAGCTGACCACGCCATCAGATTTTCGTTCTGAGCGTGTTTAGCTGGATTTTTATAGAAACACTGTTTTTAGCTTTCAGTAGAACTCATTTTCAACTTTTAACTCAAATCATATCGGCACCCTCCATCCTCGGACCAACCACCTTCCTATCATAAATTGGTCATATCAGAATTGATTGAACCGTCAGAATTCCATTCCGAGGACATTTACTAGAGTTTTGAAAGAAATCTCCTCTTTTTAGCTTTAGCTTCTCGCTAACACAACCATTCCAACAATTCTAATATGCCATAACAGGACCGAGGTCACCATCTAGAAGCTCAACCAACAGAGAAGTTGTAGAAATACTGGAATGACCTAGAGGGTCTTTACAACATCCCCCACTAATAAGACTTTCATCTGCGAAAGTATGAACAGATGCATAATTATAGGTTCCAGTGCGCACTACGTATATGTCGTTATAAGCAGGCTTCGTATCCTACAACAGTCTCGATATTTCCTTTACTATCCAGAAATCTAACCATAAATGGCCCACACGCTAGTTAAATAGTGGAAAATTATGGCTAACAGGCTCGCATTTACACACAGGGCCAAAACCCCTTTTCCTTACTGTCCCAATCCACCCTACATTACTATCGAACACTCACCAGTATAGTCAATACCTAACAAGCCATCCACTTAAATGACTCTCAATACCTCCCTTCGTATCCAGATGCCCATATATCATTTCTCAAACTTGGTCCTCAGTAGCTATTACCATTTAGCCCCCATTCTGTGTCATTTAACAATCAACCCTTGGTAAGAACCGCGACAGTAACCACTGGTGCTTATAAGACACCCAATTCATGCTATATAATATAAGCTACACAAAAATTATAAGGTACTGGAATTGTATCTACGAGTCTAGGTACAACTCGTAGAAGTCTCTAAGAGTCGTGAACTGAGTCGTAGATGGGACTCCAGATAAGGTTTCAAATAGGCAGCCCCTTACGAGACCTATCTATGAGTAATGGAATAATCTATGACTTGTAGAAGGTATCGTCTGATGACATCCTAGAAATTTAGGGTTTTGGAATTTCCTACGTGGGGTAAGTACGGCTCGTGGATTGATCCATAAGCAGTAAAAAACTCTCATAAATTGAACTTCTAGGCTCCAACTTTTCTAGGTTCATTATACGAGGCCTATATCAACCTTTTTTAATATTTTATTAGTATCAAAGCAAGAACACACACATCCCAACATAATTTCATGCACAAAACCCAGCCCCCACATGCAATAATTTGAATTAACCCCATTGAAAGTGATTTAACATGTAGTCCTAATGGTCCGACCCTTTTTTGATACATAATTACATGCAATCCCATGTCAACATTTTCAACCAATTTCATACAATTCATGGGCATGTGACATTATTTCAGCATTATTCGGTTACCCAAACATTTTCCAGCTTCCTAGTACAATCCTAACCATAGGCAAGAATGTCAACCATGAATAATCATCAACCAAAACAAGACTAAAATATGTTAAAAATTCCCTACCCATCATATGTCAACCAAAATCAATCATTAATTTTGATAATTTATGGTTATAGAACTGGAAACTAACCAAAAATAATGTGAAATAAATTGAAATTGATGGAGGAGTTGGAAGGAGGCTGACAAAACCCAAGCTTTTGTGTTCACTAGAAAAAGTCACCAGAAATGTAGTGGGTATGCTGAAAAATAGGTTGGACCGACGTGGGGGTACGGGGGTTAGGGCATTTTTGAAATAATTTAGGAGAAATGGGGTCAAAAATTTTATTTGACCCTATATAGATGATAATCGTGTTGGTTCATAAGAGCTGGGCCTGGCTCTACAAAACTCTTATTACGAGCCGTGAAATGTTCTATGGCTCATAGATCATGGCTTCGTAGGGATCTTGAAACCCTAGTTTAGGGCTCAAGTGTTAAGGCCCCATTACGAGTCGTGTAACGGAGTATGACTCATAAGATGGTTTCATAGAACCCCTCAACACTTACTCAGAACACTAGAAAACTTACTTGGGATCCACAATCCTCATTCACAACTTGTAGTTTGTCCTACAGATAGTAAAGTTTGCTCGTCGACTGGAGTGCACACAGTTTTTCTTTCTGGAATGTTCTACGAGATGGTATACGGGTATTATAATGATGTATGACTTGTATAATCAGTCATAGAATCACTCCTTCTTGTCTTTCCAGCCCAAGATGGTTGACTTGGTCTTGCACCTACAGAACCAGCAAAAACACACGGTTACCCTATATGTCACCAATCTAATGTCCACACATTACAATCATAAATCAAAAATCAAATTAACTACAAGTCCAAAAACTAAAAACAAAAAGAACTACTACTATTATATAGTATCTTGGGTTGCCTCCCAAGTAGCGGCTGATTTATTATCGCGGCACGACTTGGACAATCTGATTACTTAGACTCCATCAATGGACCAAACTCCATCTTTAGCTAATCTGGTTGTTTCATTGACTTATAGATATTGAAGATAACTTTCTCATTGTTCAATCTAAACTTGAGTTGGCTTGATTCCATGTCCATTAGGGATCACCTAGTGTCTAGGAAAGGTCTTCCCAAGATGATTGGGACTTCGAAGTCGACTTCGCAATCCAGGATCACAAAGTCTATGGGGATTATGAACTTGTCAACCTTCACGAGGATGTCATACAGTATCCTCACAAAATTCTTCACCATGTGTTCAACCATCAACAGTCTCATGCTCGTTGGGATAGTAGCTGCCAGACCAAGTTTCTTGAAGATCACAAAGGGCATTAAATTTATGTTGGCATCGAGATCCCATAATTCCCTTGCGAACTTAACATCACCTATGTTGTAGGTAATGGTGAATGCTCTAGGGTCTTCTCATTTCTACACCAAGGACCTAGTCGAAATTGCACTGCAATGTTAAAGCTCTTATAAGAGCTCCTGAATCATAGTATGCTTCTTTGTAACAAGACCCTTCATAAACTTTGTGTACCCGGACATCTTCTCCAATACTTCAATCAATGAGATATTAATTGAGAGTTATTTCAACATGGAGAGAAAATGTTTGGACTAAACTTTCTCCTCCTTTTTCTTGAGTCTTTGAGGGAAGGGAGGAGGAGGCCGAGGAATGGGTCTCAACTATTTTGGCGTTGCATCGCTTTCCTCATTCTCTACATGAACTTCTCCAATCTCAGTCTACTTTTTCTCAACAATCTCTTCACGAGCATCATTATCATCTACTAGCATCGGAGGATCAATGGTCTACTTTTCATTGTGACTATCATACACTGCCCCTCATTCTTAGGATTTTGCACTGTATTGCTGGGCTATGTACCTTTCTGGCACTCGTTCAATTGAGTTAACATCTGACCGAACTGCTGCTCAACCTACTTGATAGCCACAGAATGAGACTTAATCTTTTGATTAATGCTGGAGATGTCAGAATTCATCCCCCTTAGTATCTTATCCTGGGCGCCAACTTTTTTCAACAGATAATTAAACATCTTCTCCACGCGAGATGTACTAGTTACAGAATCTCAATTGTGTGGTGGAACATATGGATCATTCCTGAAACCATCTCTACAGCCATAATCAATATCTCTATCTTGGCCCCTATTCCTGTCATAGTAGCCTTCTATGTTGTTGTCTCTGAAGGCGCCATCTCTCCCAAAGTTTCGACCTTGGTTCCCTTGACCTTGACGCCAAAAGTCTTGATTGGACCCTTGGGCGTTGGTCTGGAAACCCGCTATCTAATCAGTAACAAAACAAGTGTCCTCCCCAAAATATGGTTCCTCATACATGGGTAGTCTTGGGGGGTGATCAGCTACTGCATTTACTCATTCCAGAATTTGCTTCATCAATTGCTCCACATTAGTATTGATCCTCGCAAGTTCTTGCATCACTTTCTTACTTTTCTGTGTCTTCATCAGACTATTACTGACTGAGAATGAGCTCTTTGTGGTAGATTTATCCCTCATTTTCCATGCACGGTTTATTTTGACCACTCTTTTAAGTCTCTAAGAAACCTCCTGGGATGGATGATCTATAAATTAGCCTCCCATAATAGTATCAATGATTGCTTGGCCATTCTCATCAAGGGCTTTATAGAAGATCTCCACCAGGGCTTTGTCAACAATCTTGTGGTCAGGGACACTTATCAAACACCTAGAAAACCTCTCCCACGTGGATCTTACAGAATCACCAGGTATTTTCTCGAAGTTGTTAATCTCTTACTTCAACTTCAGCTTTTTTGAGATCATGAAGAACCTTTCCAAAGAGGCTTTCTACAATGCTGCCCAACTAGTGATAGAACTTTGTGGGAGCTCAGATAACCATAACATTGCATTGCAAGTAAGAGAGAGTGGTAAAACACAGAGCTCAACAAAATCCATGGATAGGTTTTGGTTTCCTATCATACTCTTACAGACAAACACAATGTTGTGTAGATGGTTATGTGGATCCTCTGATGGTAGGCCCACAAACAACCCGTGGTTTTGCAGCATCTGTAACAACCCATTTGACACGATGAACTTAGTGTCATCCGATAGTGGAGGTAACATAATAGCTCCCGTTTCATCCATTGTCATAGGGTCAAGCCGATATTAGTTCCATTGATTTGTTGTAGCTTGCAGACCCTGTGGTAGTAGATTTAGCAGAGGTGAGTTTTTGTCGTTCGACTTAAGTGTTTCATTCACCGCATCACTAGAAGCATTGTTCGCATTATTTTGGGCCTTTCTCCTTAGTGTTCTCTGGATCTCTGCATCAAATGGAGTCAAGGGATTGCCTCGGCTCTAAGTATTATGCATACACTACACCTGCACGCTAAAATAAAACAAAAACAACAAGAAACGTAAAATTAGGAAAATAAGGCTTAATCCCCAAATTACTTGAACTAAACAAGTCTAGCCGTATTTCCTGGCAACGGTGCCAAAATACTTAATATCGCTCAAGTCACACCTCATTTTTTACATAAAGCGGCCACTGTCAAGTAAATAACCTAACCGAGGTTAGGGTTGATCTCTCAGGGGATATGGTAGACTCTAGAATAGTTCAATTGTAAAGTGGGGGTGATTAACCTACTTATCTCCCAAGAAAGGGGGAGTTGCAAATTAAAATTAACAAACAACTAAGTTAATGCAAGTGATGTGTAACCAGTAGAAGAGCTAACTAGGGTGATGTGCTCCCATGATTCCCTAACTCGGTATTATCGGATAATTGCAATCTTTTTCAATGTGTAGATGTAGGACAATAAGTTAAGTTTACCTAAGCCTTTGATCCAGCTTATAGGTAAATTTCATCACAGAACTTGATCCGTCCCCATAATGTGACACTACTAAGCCTTACCTTTTTATCCCAGTACAACTACCCTTTGATCCAATTTGGTTGATTAGACGAGAACATCTCAATTGAATCCTGTTAATTATCCTCTTTTCCTATTCATTACCTCCTTGATCCGGCAAGTAACACTAGGTGGGTTCTAACGTAGGCATTCCTTTAAAAAATAGTTAAAGTGAAAAGGAATAACTAATTCATTCTTACACACCTTCCAAGAATTACAAGATATATGATTTTACCTCGTTAGTTCTTCATGATTTCCATAACCCTAGTTGTGGATTTACCTACTCATAATTAGTGTAGATGCAAGAATTATAAAGTAGAATAACATAATTTAGCACTTACACAAAGGAATTGATGAACAAGAAATACAACTCTTCAAATAGAAATCAAAATATGAGTCAAGAATACGAAAAGATGTTTTTCTCTCTCTAAAACTACTAAAAACTATGAACTGGTACAAACTCTCTTCCTCTCTTCACGAAAATTAACCTAAAAATCTATTTATAATGTCTAAAATACAAAACCAAAATGAAATAGGAAAACTATATCGGCACACTCCACAGGCAAGTCTACGGCTTATGCTTCGATCTATGGATCATATGTTGGGGTTTCGTAGACTTCAACTGGATTCTGGAGACTATTTCTATGAGACCTTTCCATGGGTCGTGTAAGATTCTACTTCCCATGGGGGGGTTTCGTCTAATGGAATTTGAGAACTTCTCCACTTTCTGACTCTCGGGGCACGACGACACTCTACGACTCATGAAATGGTTTATGACTCATCTGCCTCCTGTAGAGTTTAAATAAAAAAATTTATCCCTCACTAGAAATTACTACGACTCCCCTTCTACGACCCCTGAATATTTTCACTACCCGTAAAAGGTTTTGTGGATCACTAAAAACTGCTACTTCAGCATACTTTACCCAAAACTATACCAACACTAAAATCCTGCAAAACAAACACAAAAACACATCAAATCTACTAACATCGTTTTGAGAACACACAAAATTTTAAGTTTTAACATCACAAGTGCTGCATTTTGGCAGCATATTAGAACACCAAAGGCCCAGTGGTTTGGCCCAAGACATTGAGATTCCTACTTAGAAGTGGGAGGATGTCAATATGGATTTTGTGATTGGCTTGCCTCGTACTCGAAAGCAATTTGATTCTATATGAGTTATTGTTGATCGAATGACCAAATCGGCTCATTTCCTACCAGTTAAGACTACTTTAAATGTCAAAGACTATGCAAAGTTGTATATTTCAAGAGTTGGTTAAATTGCATGGTATGCCTATGTCTATTATATTGGAACGTGGTACCCAAACAACTTCTCACTTTTGGAAATCATTTCAAAAAGTGTTGGTACTAAAGTTAAGCTAAGTACCGCTTTTCATCCTCAAACCAATGGACAAACTGAAAGAACAATTCAAACTTTGGAGGACATATTGAGAGCTTTTGTATTGTAATTCAAGGGAAACTGGGATGATCATCTATCATTTATTGAGTTTGCCTACAACAATAGTTTTCATTCTAGCATTGGTATGACACCATTTGAAGTCTTTTATGGAAGAAGGTATAGATCCCCAGTGGGATGGTTTGAGTTGGGTGAGATGACATTGATAGGTCCGAATTTGGTGGTTGAGGCCATGGAAAAATTAAAGTTGATTAGAGAAAGGTTGAAGACGACTCAAAGTCACCAAAAGTCTTATTTAGATGTTAGGAAGAGGGACCTAGAGTTTCTTGTTGGTGATTGGGTGTATGTGAAGGTTTTACTTATGAAGGGTGTAATGCATTTTGGTAAGAAGGTCAAGTTAAGTCCCCAGTATATATGCCCTTATGAGATTATTGAGTGGATTGGTAATGTGGCTTATAGATTGAATTTGCCTTTGGATATAAGTTCCATTCACCTAATTTTCCATATGTCAATGTTGAGAAAGTTGATTGGTGATCCTAGTTTGATTGTACCTTTGGAAGGTGTTGAGGTTGAGGAGAACTTGACTTATGAGGAGGTATCAGTTGAAATTTTGGATAGACAAGTGAAACAACTTCGCAACAAGGATGTAGTTTTGGTTAACACTACTAAAACATTGGCAAAAAGCGACGGACTGCGTCTCTCAGAAAAGCGATGGACTAAAGGACACAGTCCATCACTTTTTTATTATTTTTTAAATTAATTTAATAATACAAAGCGACGGACAGTGTCTACATGTCCGTTGCAAATTTTAGCAGTTTTTTTCTGCCAAATATTTTTATTTAATTTATAATTTTTTAATTACACAATGATGCAGTCCGTCGCAAATGTTAAATATTTTTTTTAAAAAATTTAAAAAAATTGCGACGGACTAGACGATATCGTCCATTGTAATTTTTTTAAAAATAATTAATTAATTTTTTTTAAAATTGTGACGGACTCTCTGTCATTTTTTCGGTCAATGGTCAAACCCGTTTAATGAAAAGCAACGGACAATTCGACGTCGTCCGTCGCCCCTCCGTATTATATACACCCCTTTTCCATCTCACCCACCCCATTTTTCCTCCTCACTCAAAATTTTCCCCCTTCTCTCTCTAGAAACCCTAGCCCCTCCCCTGCTCCTTCTCGGCTAGCCACTGTCCCGGGCGCTTCCCTCCACCACCTACCTGTCGTCGGCCCGCCCCATCAACCTAAGATATTAATTTTCTTGTTCTTTTTGCTCCATTTTAGTGTATTTTTTAGTTATATTTTTGTTCTTTAGAAATTATGAATTTTGTAACTTATTAACTACTTTATTTCACTTATCTTGTTGATATTATGATATTACTCAAGTTATTTTTGGTTGTTCATTGTGAATATGTGAATGAAATTATTGTTTTATTTTTATGTGTATACTTTAAATTTTAATTTTTGAAATTAGATTATGAATTGGATACTTTTGTGTTAGATTACTATTGTTATGAAGTTTAAATGGTATTAGTATAGTTAATTTGTATATCTTGTGTGAATTATTAGTGAATAAAAATTTGAGAATTTTAGTTTGAATTTGAGATTTTTTGAATGAGATTGCAAATTAGGTATTTTTTTAGTTGGAATTGAGTTGTTGTTGAATTAGTAAGGATTGTTGAACTTAGTTTTATTTTGGAACTTGAATATTTTAAGTTGTGAACTTAGAAGTTGAATGTAATATAAAATTTAAACTTTAATTAGTATTTCTTAAGTTTGAATTTTAGTATTTTTTATTTAAGTTGAAGTTAGATTTAATTTCATTAGAACTTGAATTTATGATTGGTTGTGGAGAGAAAGAAAAGATACTCTAACATTAATAAACTATGGAAAAATTCTAAAACAACATATAACACAAACTAATGAAGTTATGAAGTTAAACTAGGTTTTAGTCCTTAGGATTTGTATATAAATAGAAGTTAGATTAGAAGGAAAGGCAGAATCGATATGTGCCTCTCTTAGAAAGTCTTGTAAAGCCTTGTAAAAATATCAACCTCTTGTACTGAAACTTATCAATAAAAATTATCTTTTATCCCCACTTATGGAGCAAAACTTAGCAGGTACTGCAGATCTACAAGAACAGGTATATCCATTAATCATTATGTTTAGCTAAATTAATTAATTCCTGCTGATACATAATAACATGTGATTGTTTATGACAGTTATTATAGCTTAGCGTTATTCATGTCTTGTTAATTAGTTTTCTAGCATCTGAAATATAGGAAAAAACTTCTAAAACTATGCCATCCAAAATTGGGAAACCATTGAAGGCAAGAAACCGTGTTAGGGGAGTACCTAAGTGTCGAGGCAAGGTTTAGGAAGGAAGTATCCAACTAAAGTAGAATGCTAGTAGTGACAAAACAATAGGAGATGAACACCTTAGACTATAATAATCTATCATAAGCCATATGATAGTATGGCAAAGCAGGAATATTTTAAGCAAATCTTGAAAAATAATGAATATTCAAACAATCTTAGAAAATAATTATTTTACAGACGATTATAAAATACTTATTTTTAAAATATTAAGTAAGATACCCGAAATAAATTTAAGACAGTTTATTTGGAATCAGATAATTAAATATGAAGAAGAAGAGATAGATAAACTTATACATATGTCATGGTATGATGACATAAGTATAGTATTAGAAGAACTAGCTAAAGATGATAACATAGATTGGTTAGATATAACTTATTCAGATTAATGATGATAAACTCTGAATATCTCCAACTATGGAAAGAAATAACTAAACAAATAGATTTATGGGAAGAAACCTTAAAACTCAACTTAGAAATGTATTTTAGAACCAAAGACATTACTTATTTAACCCTAATAACAGAATCCATACAAATTCTCTTAGAGAAAAAGTCTAAAGAAGCAGAATATTATGAGAAGACTTTTAGCTCACGAAATATTTAGACACAACATATTCTCTGTCAACCTAAGAATTTATTCCGCACCCAAAAATGGAGCAATTTTTTTCTAGCTCCTAGGGTATCTTGTATATTTGCTTCTTCCCAAGCTTTTATAATTTTTGAGTCAAATGGTTCTGGTAATTTCGTAAAATATAAATGTCTTATTCTAGGACTTTCTTCTATATTATACATTCCTTTATAGTAATATTCTTTGAATGCACAGGTGTATTCTTCTAAATAGCACATATTACATATTATTAATTTATTTAGTAGATTTCTATTTATAATCTTATCTTCATTTTGTTCTTCGATCTCTTTTGTCATACTACTAAATTCGTTTCTTATTGTTGTTT
>JBCEWC010008272.1:0-20203 GCA_038996855.1 Solanum aculeatissimum | reverse complement strand
ACTCAAGTCTCAACACTAATCTACAACAATATTGGAAGAACCCATAACTAATTGAAAAGCTTAAAATCAATTTAAAAAGGCTTAGGGTTCTTAGGATATTCAAGGATGAAAGAGGATCCTTGAATCAAGTCCCACATACCTTAACTCAAGCAACTAATCCGCAAGATCAAACTTAATCAAGTCTTCTTCCCCAAATTCTACAGGCTAGCTTCAATGGAGGTTAAGAGAGATTTTAGATCTTAAGAGAGTGTATAGGAGAGTTTGAATGGATGAATAAGGGTTTGGGGAATGTTTCAGGGGTTTAGGAGACCTTAGGCGATCAAAAAAGGGCTTAAGGAAATATTAAATCACGAAAATTCCATTAATAAAATGCAAATTTCGGAACTAAGCAGTGTCAAATGGATCTACAGTTCCCGTTCAATAATGTAAGGTCCGTTCAACCTGCCGTCAACCATGCCTTAGTCAAATCCTTCAACGCGAACTCTCAGAGGACTTTCTGTTACACTTGAAGAGCAAGAAAATGGACCATCAAAGGTAAGACTTCTAGTGAAAGGCACCCTATGACCTCCCATAACCTCACAACCATGGCCAAGCCCCTGTCCTAGCCACTGTCCACCTTCATGGGCAGTTGACGAACCGTTTAGTGTCAAACGGACCATCCATGGGTCCGTTGACCTACACTTGGCTTAGGGGTTGTTCCAGGACACCCCAAGCTCACTGTGACATCCCACGAGGCACTAGACGGACCGTGCATAGTTTCACGGTCCGTGTCAATGTCCTTGGACACCTTTCTGAGCCTATCTCCAATGGCTTCTGAATTTCAGATAGTCTCACTATTTGGGTCATATCTCCCTAACCCGAAGTCCTAATTGAGTGAAACCACTTTTATTGCAAATATAACTCAAATAGCTTAAATTTTATATGTGGTATCTCACATGGTTCATCCCACATCAAAAGGTATGAATGTATGAAGTACGCTGCCGAAACTGTCCCTCTAGGCCACTTACTAGCCAAATTTGCATTCGGCCACTTAAACTCAACCCGTGACCACCAAAACTCAACCATGAATTGTAGTAAATCATAGAATTCCAACCATAAGTAGATTTTCAAAAATTTTGGGTTGTTACAAGAAGACTTTAGGGCACCAAAAAGGGGCTTAGGGAAATGTTAAATCACGAAAATTCCATTAATAAAATGAAACTTTCAAAAACGAAGCTATGTGAGATGGCTTCTACAGGGCCCGTCTGGGGCCAAACGGTCCGTGTGCCTATTCCATCAAACAACACTTAGTCAAATTTCCAACGCGAACTCTCGAAGGACTCTCTGTAACATTTGACAGACACTTTTGACGGACTGTATGAGGTGTGACTAGCCGTGTGAGGGTACTGTGACCCTTGCCTTAGACTCCCAAACTTGTCCATGGTTTGGCCTAGACACTGTCCCACTCGACGGGACAGCGAATGGACCGTCTAGGCTCAAACGAGCCTTCCAAGGTCTCGTGGTCCTACACATGTCTTAGGGATGGTTCCAGGACACCCCTAGCTCAGTGGAACACTTGAAGACCCCCCACATGGACCGTGCAAAGTTTCACGGTCTGTGGCCCCTCCATTAACCATTTTTCTGAGCCTATCTCTAATGTCTTCCGAATTTTAGTATATCTCACTATTTGGGCCATATCTCCCTCATCTCATCTTATGTAGAGGCATTGTTGAACATATCAAACTCTATTTTACATTATGCTATGTGATAATTACTATGATATGACCACCTATGTTCGGCGATGGGTTTTTATGTTATATTATCACTTCCGCTTATGTTAATGTGATTGTTGGATTGGAAAAGTGCTTGTGTGGAAAGTCCCGAACCCTTCTTGCCCCCATAGTTTAAGTCATACTTACCCGTCCCATATAACATAAATGCTATGTGCTATTAGATTTATTCTTATCCCATCCCCGACAACATCCCCATAGCTTGAGTCCAAAGCCCTGAAATCCCCCTAGACTTATGTGTTATTTGTTATGTTTACGCACTTTCAAAATAATGATGTGTGTGATGATGCTATTATGGCTTGATCAAGGACTCTCGGGTTCTCTTTCGCTGTGTCACATCTTGGCCCTACTCTCAGGTTGTGACAAAGATGGTATTTGAGCCCTAGGTTTGTAATAATCCTCGGAGTCCAGCATGCCGGGTCAACTAGAGTCTTGTTCATAGGTGTGATGCGTGCCATACCTATGAATTGGTAGCTATGATGATGTTTTTAGAATTTTCTCACTTCATTTTCCTTTACGTCATGCTGTGAGCTATTTTTGAAAAGTTTCCTGAAATGAGGTGTTCCTGCTACTCTTTTAGAAGATGCCTCCCGGAAGAGCTCCCATTCCCAGACACGCTCCTGACCATGAGGAACGAGACCCTCGTGAGCCTGTGGAGGAACAAGTGACTCAAGCTGAATTTGGAATGTAGTATCTATGTTGGCCCAAGTGGTGGTTAATCAAGCCCGGCCAATAAATCCCACTAATGGTGGCACTCCATCTTGTAGGGTGAGACACTTCATCTGGATGAACCCTCCAAAATTCTTTGGTTTGAAGGTTTATTAAAATGCCCAGCGGTTAATTGATGAGCTTACGAAAGTGCTAACTATTATGGGTGTCAATTCTTAGAAAGAAGCTGAGTTGGCTGCGTATCAGTTGAAGGATGTAGCTCAAGTATGGTATAATCAGTGGTTGGTGGAAAGAACTGAAGATGTTCAGGTTAGTTAGGAGGAGTTCAAGACGGCTTTCCTGGATTGTTTCTTTCACCTTGAACTTCGGGAAGCCCACTACTAAAAAAATATCAAAAAATGACTGGAAAAAGCGACGGACTGCGTCGCTGTTCTCCGGAAAAAGAGACGCAGTCAGTTTCATCACTTTTTTGCTCGTCGCATTTTTAATAGAGACGGACACCGTGGCAAAATAGGAACGAAATATCGACGGACAGCGAGGAGCTTTTTTTAAAAATAAAATGAAAAAAAAGACGGACTTCAAGAAATTGCGACGGACTGCGTCGTTTTAATTTTTTTAAAAACCAGAAAAGCGACGGACTTATGGACCCTGTCCGTCGCTTTTCTGGAATTTTTTTGACAGCAGATATCTACATTTTCTGCTGCCCACCTGCATTGAAAATTTCATTTAATTTATTATATGTATACAACAAACACCAGTCAATAAAGAAGAAGTAAAACACACAAAATACATAATAATAGGCACAATTAAACAATAAAAGGAACGAAAATCATAATTGTCAAACTTTTAAATTGTTTCAAAGTTAAAGGTACTTTGGAGGAACCAACAACTAATGAGAGCTACATGGGAAGCGGAGTCGGACATGATGAAGCGATGCACTTATCTTTTCCAATCTACTCAAGCCTAAGGAACTAGGTTCTTTCTCTTCTATTGGTCCTAATTATTTAATTCTTGAGTTTCATGACATTGCTTGCATACATGAGCTCAAAAATGATTTGAATGATGTTCTGACATTAGTTTTAGTGGTTTTTAAAAATGTTTCACGATCCGTTATGAGTTGTGATGATAATCTTTCTTGCTTGATTGAATCCTTCAAGCCTTGCTCAAGCCCATTCGAGGACGAATGTTCCCAAAGGGGAGATGATGTAATGACCCAAAAAATTTTGAACTTCGTAGTGTTTGATCTGGGTCTGTCTTGAACTTGTTATTGTTGGTTAGAGGTGGTCATGGGTGATACTTATGTGGTCATATTCAAAGGAATCGCGTTGGTTGGGTTTTGCGCAAGGTTGTGTAGCAGGACGGAATTTGATTGGACATATCTCTTGGTACGGGATGGATTATGTTGGCCACAAACTATCCAAGTGAATCTCTTCGAGTTATCTTCGCAACACAATTAGTTTCACTCGAATCGTAGTTTGGATGTAGAAGTTATGGCTTTAGAGGTTAAACTATCTGTCCACGAAAGCATTCTGGAAAGGAAGGGATAAAGTTTGTTAAGGCAGGGCCACACGGAAGGACCATAGACCGTGTGGGGGTTCACGGCCCCTGAGCACATCCGTGGGGTGATCCAGAGTGTGATCTAGGTAATGGACCAGGGCCCCAAGACAATTGAGACTCCACGGACCATTTCACGGTCTGTATGATGCCTCACGGTTCATGGGGGCACCCGTAGAGTTGTCCAAAGACTGCTTGGACCCTGGGCAAGGACTCTGAGCCAAGTGATGCACCACGTACCAGTTCACAGTCTGTGTGATGCATCATGGACCCTGAGCTAGCCCGTGGAGTGGTCCAGAATGTTCCCAGGATTTGCAAGCCAAGGTTGTGACCAAGTGTAGCCACACGGTCGAGTTCACAGACCGTGGGCCATTGTACGGTTAATGTAGTTGTTCTGCGTCTCTAGTTCCCAGTTATTTTCTCTGTTTCATTAATGGTTAAATTGTAATTTTAATTTCTCTTAGGGCAATTTTAGCCTTTCTAAACTCTCCTAAAACCCCTGAATTGAACCTTAAACCCTCTTAATTCATTCAAGCTCTTGAACCTCTTCAAAATTTCTCTCTATTTTCTCTCAACCTCCATTGAAGGCAAGCATAGGAATTTGGTGAAAATCAATTCTTCTTCAGAATCATCTTATTTCTCTTAGTTAATTTAATGTATGTGGGCTTGATTCATGGTTTCTCTTTCAACCATGAAGACCCAAAAATCTTTTCCTTTAATTTGATAATTTTGATTTCTTGAAAATTGGTCTTTAACATTATGAATGATTTACTTGAAATTGAAGTGTGGGCTATGTTAAATTGTTAATTTCAAAGGGTATTTAGCTCCTAATTTATGATATCCATTGACTTCATGATGATTCAAAAATGCATGCCCCTTTGGTTCTTCAATTCGAGTATGGGTAATAAGGGTTTTGCTTTAAATTGATAATTTCATTATGTTTTGGATATGAACTTCTTGTATTGATAATTTAAATGATGATATCCCTTACCCATGCTACTCTTGATCATCCATGCATTGCATTCATGAGCATGAAAGGCTTGTTATGATGAAACATTTGATAAGGGCTTGGCCCTAATGTTATGATATGATATGGGAAATGACTAAAGGTGATCACATAAAGTCTATGTTATGGATCTTTGAGCAATTATGGGTGTTTACACCATTATGATATGATATGTTATGATAAAGCATGATATGATATGCTATGTAGATGAGCTACTCCTATTGCATTGGTTTTGGAAACTCTTGTTTGGCTTTTGAGCCTAATTATGGAAAGACTTGAATTATTATTTGGCCTTTAGCCCAATTATGTATTGTTTTGAACGGAATGTCAAATCTCCATTTTGAAGGCTTGTATATGTATATGTATTCCCGTGGTATAAGATTTAGCATTGAGGTATTAGAGTCGAGGTGGACTATCTCCAAGGGTCCATACTCCTTTCCATCAAACCATGTGCCAACATGGGTATTCTCCCTTGATGGGATTGACTTATTATGTATCCCCTTAATTAAGTGTTGACTAGGGATCTATCTGGCATGTAGTCCAATTCTAAGTAGTTGCTCACTTGGTATCTTATGTTATCGGTTGAGGTCACATCCCCACTATGATATGTAGGTTTATACATCATGAATCACAACATGATTATGCATATTGTTATGATATAAACTCTTTTGGCTATGTGCACTCCTTTCTATACCATGTGTTCCCTTGTCATCTAGCCTTGTTGTAGAATCACGTGTACCCACATACTTAGTGCATTATATATGCTAACTCATACTCTTTGTCTATATGATCTAACCATGTAGGGACTGAAGATGATTTCCTTCCAGCGTTGGACGTCTAGTGAAGACTTTGAAGTGTTGCTTGTGGTGAGCCCTGTACTCCAAGGGTAATACCGAATTTCATCTACCTTATGTCTTTATTTATGTTTTCTTTATGTTATGACTTGAGGGTGAGCCTGAAATATGTCGAGGCCCTATCTCATCTTATGTAGAGGCATTATTGGACATATCAAACTCTATTATACGTTATGCTATGTAATAATTGCTATGATATTTCTACCTATGTTCAACGATGGTTTCTTATTATATGTTCTCATTTTTGCTTATTTTAATATGATTGTTGGATTGGGAATGTGCTTGTGTTGAAAGTCCCTAACCCTTCTTGCCCCCATAGCTTGAGTCATACTTACCCGTCCCATAGAACATAAATGCTATGTGCTATGTTATTCATGCTTTTCCCATCCCCTGTAACATCCTCATAGATTAAGTCCAAATCCCCGGAATCCCCCTAGACTTATGTGTTATTTGTTATGTTTACGCGCTTCCGAACCAATGATATATGTGATGATGCTATGATGGCTTGATCTAGGACTCTCAGGTTCTTTTTTGCCATGTCACATCTAGGCCTTATTCTCGGGTCATGATAAATTTTAATTGATCTTAGGGCAATTTTAGTATTTCTAAACTATCCTAAAACCCCTAAATCGAACCCTAATCACTCTTAATTCATTCAAGCTCTTGAACCTCTTCAAATTTTCTCTCAACCTCCATTGAAGACAAGCTTGGGAATTTGGGGAAAATGAATTCTTCTCAGAATCTTCTTATTTCTCTTGGTTAGTTAAAGGTATGTGGGTTTGATTCGTGGTTTCTCTTTCAACCATGAAGACCCGAAAAGCTTTTCCTTTAATTTGATAATTTTTTATTTCTTGAAAATAGGTCTTTAATATTATAAATCATTTACTATAAATTGAAGTGTGGGTTGTGTTAAATTATTAATTTCAAAGTGTATTGAGCCCCTAATTGATGATTTCCATTGATTTCATGATAATTCAAAAATGCATGTCCCCTTGGTCCTTCAATTCAAGTACAGGTATTAAGAGGTTTGCTTTAAATTGATGATTTCATTATGTTTTGGATATGAACTTCTTGTATTGATGATTTGAAAGTTTTTATCCAATACCCATGCTACTCTTTAGCATCCGAGCATTGCATTCATGGTGCATGAAAGGCATGTTATGATGAAACTCGTGTTAAGGCCTTAACCCACTTGATATGGTATGACTTGATTTTGATAAGATATGGCAATTGACTAAATGTGATCACATAAAGTTTATGCTTTGGATCTTTGAGCAACTATGGGTGTTTACACCATCTTGATATGATATGTTATGATAAAGCATGATATGATATACTATGTAGATGAGCTACTCCTATTGCATTAGTTTTGAAAACCCTTGTTTGGCCTTTGAGCCTAATTATGGAAAGGCTTGAATTATGATTTGGACTTTAGCCCAATTATGCATTGTTTAGAATGAAACGTCAAATCTCCATTTTGAAAGCTCGTATATGTATATGTATTCCCGTGGGATGAGAATTAGTACTGAGGGATTGAAGTAGTCATTGGGCTATCCCCAAGGGTCCTACTCCTTTCCGTCAAACCATGTAGCACCATGGGTATTATCCCTTAATGGGATTTACTTGTTATGTATCCCCTTTCTTAAGGATAGACTAGGGATCTACTTGGCAAGTAGTCCAATTCCAAGTAGTAGCTCGCTTTATCTCTTCTGTTCTCGGTTGAGGTCACATCCCTGCTATGATATATATATATAGGTTTGCAATTCATGCATCACGACACGACATGTCATATTTTTATGATATAAATTTCCTTTACCTATGTGCTAACCTTTCTGTACCATATGTGCCCTTGTCATCTAGCCTTTTTGAAAGATCATGTGCACATGTTTGGCATACCTGCATACTTAGTGCATTATATGTGCTAACCCATACTCTTTTTCTACATGTTCTGACCATGTAAGGACCGGAGATGACTTCCTTCCACCGTTGAAAGTCTGGTGAAGACTTTGAAGTGTTGCTTGTGGTGAGCCCTAACTCCAAGGGCAATACCCAATTTCATCTACCTGATGTGTTTAGTTTATGTTCCTTTATATTATGACTTGAGGGTGAGCCCAGAATATATCGAGGCCCCATCTCATCTTATATAGAGGCATGGTTGGACATATAGAACTCCACTGTACGTTATGCCATGTGTTGATTGTAGTGATATGTCTATCTATGTTCGGCAATGGTTCTTATGTTATGCTTTCATTTCCACTTATGTAATTGTGATTGTTGGATTAGGAATGAGCTTGTGTGAAAAGTCTCTAACCCTTCTTTCCCCCATAGCTTGAGCCATACTTACCCGCCCCTTAGAACGTAATTGCTATGTGTTATATGATTCATGCTTATCCCATCCCTGGCAACATCTCCATAGCTTCAGTCCAAATCACCAGAAATCCCTTGGAATTATGTGTTATTCGTTACTTTTATGCGCTTCTTCACCGATGATGTGTGTGATGATGCTATGATTGCTTGATCGAGGACTTTCGGGTTCTCCTTTACCATGTCACATCTTGTAACAACCCAAAAATTTTCAAAACCTCTCATGGTTGGTCGTTTATGATGTTATACTGGTCATGGTTGAATTTTGGTAGCCACGGGTTGAGTTTAAGTGGTCGAATGCAAAATGGATCATTTTGGAGCCTAGAGAGGTTGTTTGGGCAGTAAGCTTTGAAATAGTATAACTTTTGATACGGGTTGAAACGTGGAGGATTATACATATAAAATTGAAGCTCTTTGAATTATCATTGCAACGCAACTGGTTTAACTCGATTCGAAGTTCAGATGAGGAAGTTATGACAAAAATAGCGAGATTGCCTGAAATTCGGAAGACATTGGAAATAGGCTCTGAAAATGCCCCAAGGCAAGGACCACGGTCCGTGAAACTTGGTACGGTCCATGAGGAGGTTTGTACGATGGTCCAGTGATCTGGGGGTGTCCAGGACACACCCCAAAACCCAAGTCATGACTCACGGACCACCCCACGGTCCGTGAGCCTTGGTATGGCCCATGAAATAGTCCGTTTGGTGGGGCAGTGGCTTGTCTGTGCTGTGGGGTGGTTTTATGGACCAAGTATTGCTCCATGGACCAGTACACGATCCGTGTGAAGTAATATGGTCCATGAAACCCCTCGTCAAGTGGTCCAGAATGTCCCCCGAAAGTTAAAGCTGAAGAAAAATCTAAGGCAAGTTTGATGGAGGGTTACACGGACAGTGATTCACTTTGACGGGCACTGTAGCAGTCCATGTGACACTGTGTTACAGTTAATTTTCCGTTTCATTAATGGTAATTTTGAGATTTAATTAATCCCTAGGCCCCTTTTAGGTATCCTAAAGTCCCCTAAGTCCCTAAATCAAGACCCTAACTTATTTTCATCCATTCTAAGCCTCCTCTATTCACTTTGAAAATTCTAAAATCCTCTTAGCCTCCATTGAAGAAACCTTGAAGAAATTGGGGAAGACGACCTTGACTAGTTTCACTTTGCAATCCTCTTGGTGGTATCAAGTTATGTGGATGTTGATTCAAGGATCTCCTTTCATCCTTGAAGACCCAAGAACCCTAACCTTTAAATTTGATTTTAAGATTTCATTATGTTATGGTTTCATCCAATTTTCAAGTAATTAAGTGATTGGGATTATGTGCTGTAAATTTTAGGTGATTTAAATATTTTTTTGAGTTAGAATTTCATGAAAGTTTAAGAGTTTGATTATGATCAAGTTATGAATGTGCTTATACTCTTTATTTATGCATAGGTATTGTCCAAATGATGTTTTAAAGGTAGTTTTGACTTGAATTTCTCATGAACTATTCTTGAATTTAATGTAAAGATTGAATTCCATTACCCATGCTATTCATATTGTTCCTCATGGCATTGCATGCATGATTCATGGATTGGTTGTGAAAGTTTTGATGTGGGCTAAGTCCCTAACATGATTTTGACCATGGTTTGACCAGGTATGGGTTAAGGCTAAGTTGTGATCACACTAAGTCTATGATATGATATGTTATGGCTCTTGGAGCATGTTGGGTGCTTGTACCACTTTGATATGATATGATATGGATCTACTCCTTTGCAAGAAGCATGACATAAAGGTCGGTTTGGCTTTTAGCCCCATGATGCATGATTATGAACTATGTTAACTTTTGTTAAGTATGCATGAAGTATTTGAAGTATTTTTGGCTTCTAAGCCCAAGTATACATGATTGGAAGTTTAAGTGTCAAGTTTTGTTTTAAAAGCATGTACATATATCTGTATACGTATTTTTGTGGGATGACGACTTAGTACCGAGAAGTATTGGAGTAGTAAGTGGGCTATCCCCAAGGGTTCCACTCCTTTCCTGAAACTTTGGGCCTACATAGGTTGCTACCGAAATGATCGGGACGTAAGGAAGGTGGCCATCACACCAAAATGACCGGGTCATAAGATGTGGTGAAGATTACCTTTGGCAAGTAGTCTTCTCCGATCCAAAGGGAGGCCTCATTGGGCAAGGTCATGTTGTAGCTCACATGGTCTTGTGATGTCGGTTATGGTTCCATCCCCTCTATACTATATATTATGGCATTCATGCATCATGACTTACATGACATATTGATACATATATTGTCACTTCCTATATTCACTTCTATATATATGTGCCCTTGATATGTAGGTCGCTATAGGCTCATGTGCATATGCATTTGCATGCCCGCATACTTAGTACTTTATTGTGCTAACCCATACTCTTGTCTACATGCTCTAACCATGTAGGTGCCGAAGATGACTTCCACATTTCACCGAACGACGTGTAATTATTCTTGCAGGCTTGTACTAGTAGTGAGCTCTTTTGTTCAAGGGCAATAGCCACCTTCTTTCCACCAAGTTTTATTATGTTGTTTATTTCATTTATGTATTGAGGGTGATCCTCAAACTATATCGAGGTCCCGTTTAATATATGTAGAGGTTTATGGACAAATCTAAACTCTTGTACGTTGACTTGAATGTTAAACGATTTGATTATGTAATACTATGCTTATTAGCCTTTATTATGGGATTAGTCTCTTATTATGCTTATGACATATGTTGGGATATGTGAATGACTACGTGCTTATGTGAAAAGTCCCATAATCCCGGTGTGCCGCATAGTTGAATTCCCCTTGCCCGTTCCCTTAGGGATTATTATTATGCGTTACCTGAACTCATGTTGATCCCATTCCCGAAAATGTCCCCATAGCTTGAGTCCCAAGTCCCGACTCCCGTAGAGCTTATGTGTTATGTTCTTAGATTCCGCGTTTCCGAACCGATGATGTGTGTAATGATGCTACGATGGCTTGATTGAGTACTTTTAGGTTCTCCTTCGCCATGTCACATCTAGGCCTCCCTATTTGGGTCGTGTCACATCTAGGCCCTACTCTCGGGTTGTGACACTTAGATAAACCATAATTCCATCACCAGACAGCATATGACAAAGAGACGCCACCTCCTTCAATAAAAATTCACTCTTGCTACATTTTGTATACACTTTATTATTCCACAAGGTTTGAAGCACAACCGTAAAATATTCCTTTCATTGTTTCCTCAATATATGATTAAATCAAGGTGTCATCTATGAAGACTACTAAAATCATATCAATATAAGGCTTGAACACCCTATTCATAAAGTCCATGAAAAACTCCATAGTTTTAGTCTGCCCAAACTATATTAATAGGAATTCAAAATCACCATATTGTGGTCGAAATGTTGTCTTGAAAATATTGCATTTCCTTACACACAATTGATGATAGACAAATTGGAGATACATATTGGAGAAATGTTTTGCCTCGTGCAATTGGTCAAATGAATAATCTATCCTTGATATTGGTTGCTTAATATTTATGGTCACCTTATTCAATTGTCAGTAGTCCATGCACATTTGGAATGAACAATCTTTCTTCCATAAAATAAAATGGAAGCACCACATGGTGACCTATTCGGCCTAATGAAGTCCTTCTCCAACAAATTTTTTAATTAATCCTTCAACTTATTTAGTTCCACTAGGGCAAATAATATGTAGAAATATATAGGCCGGGTATCGAGAGGTCTATGGAAAAGTCTATTTACTTTTTAAGAGGGATATTGGGTAGGTCACCGCGGAAGTTATCAGGAAATGCATTTACAATTGGGACTGAATTAAGATAGGGGACTTAAAAATTACCATCACTAACACTCACAATCTGATAGACACATCCCTTGATAATTAACTTATTTTCTTAGAATATGAAAGGAATAGACCCTTAAACATTGAATCACTACCCTTCTATTCAAGAAATGGCTCATTATAAAATTGATATTTGACCTCTCGGGTTCTACAACCAATAGAGGCATATGATACATGTAACCAATCAATAAAAAGGTAACCTCAAAATATATCATGTCAATTTCAACATGATCACAAGGAAAAATATTATGTGAAACCAACATAGGAAAATTTTGATAGACTCTTTTTGCTACGACTGAATCCTCAACTGGAGTGTATACCAAAAAAGGATCGAACACGTTTTTTGGGTCACATATCAAATAAAGCAGTAAGAAAAGAAAAAAATGACAATTTGGCACTCAGATCATGCAATTATATACATCATATTTAAAGACCATTAACATACCGATGACAATGATGGGAGTCTCTACAACCTACTTCCTTATATGGAGGTCATATAATTCAATAGTACATAGTACACCGTCGTAAGCTTATCTACCTTGAGCCACTTGGCCTTAAGGCCTAGCACCACGACTGCAAAAACTTCTAAAATCATTTGCGTGATGACAAAATTTCCCACATTTAAAGCAAACATTAGAGTTGACCAGTCCACACTTCTTAAAAGTGAGAGTAACTTGAATATCCAATCCTCCCCCTTGAGCCATGGGATTTGCCCCTTTGACCTTGTTGAATTGTTTAGCCATATTAATTGAGAAACCTTGTCCTAGTTTCTTCATCCAACCTAAAACTTACCCTTTTAACCATTTGCAAACCTTTGATGAGACAATTTACACCCTATTGGACTCCCTAGCTTGTTCCCTTAACTTTTCATCTTCAATTTTCTCTATGTAGGTTATAAGGAGGGAGATGTATAGTTATTTCACCAAGGAAGAAGTCTTTCACTCCTTAGACACAAAGTCTGAGACCCTAGAGATAAATTTGCTCATACTGTCCCTTGGATCGAACACCATGCAAGGTAAATACTTGGACAATTTGGTAATTTTGAGGGTAAACATCCTCACGATCATGCTACCATTACATAGGATGATCAACTCTTGGATCATGTTCTACCTTAACTCTAATGGCCAGAAATGGTCTACATGGTACATTTTAATTACTCCTATACATTGGGACCCAAACCATAAACTCTTTCACCCACCCATTGTCGACACCACACTCTTGTGATGCCTTTTATTTTATAGTCTACTAGATTGAGTTTCAAATTTAGAGCATCAAGGTGGAAACAATTCAATATAGTTTTTTAATAAATTCTTTAAAATCTTCATTAACCTTGAAACCATGGAATTTGGGTAGGTTCATTTTATGAAGTACTACACTTCAGTACCTAAGGTAGGTACAGGAGAATCAGCAGTAAGACCTTCTTGGCTTGAGCCTTAACTACTCGTACCAATATTTTGATCGTAGCTCAAAACTCACATTGGTAATAAGTCATCTTGTAGATATTGAGGGGCCAGAGGAGCTTGAGCAGCATTTGCACAGTCCTCCATTTGCAAATGTTTTCTTCAAGGAGGCATCATACGAACATAAAAAAGAATCCATCATTGAGAGTTTTGAAGTCTTAGGACATACTTCAAGGAAATACATGAATCATGAAAAAAAAGAAAAGTCCTAAAAATTCCTGATAGTTTTCTATTTATAGATGTAGTGTGCTTCACACCAATGAATGGGACAGTATTTGATGTGGCATGTTGTGCTCCTTAGGACACTTCAAAATTGTATGCTCTCAAACCATATTTATCATGAAACAAGCTTGTTTTGGGTACGAAACAATGAATAAGATCCCCAAAAGAACATGAAACAACATTTATTAGCAAATAATAAGAAGTTATAGGTAAGGAGCCATTTACATATGTACAAATATGAGCTAAGGGACTAAAAGATTATAGCATAAGGTACATTGAAAATACTAGACAACATACTTCCACGTACTATTTCCAACATATGCCTATATATATTAGGCATAGAGGGGGCTAAAACATGTCCCTAGCTCACCCTCAAAAGAAATAACAAGATAATAGTCTCAAAGTCTTTCTTATAACATAAACTAGAAGGAAAGTGGCTTTTCTCCGAAGGATGAGGGTTCCCAAAAAAGGGTCTCCACAGCAAGCTGTAATCAACCATGAGTTTGAACAGGAGGGTGGTCATTTGTGACTACATTGTGAGATAATTTAGGCAAATATATGTGTTAGTATGTTTGAATTTACTATATATGTCGACACACAATGCAACAATAATAATAAGTGCAATTGATCAAGTAAAATACATACTTCGGTGAATAAGTAAAGTCATAAACTATAATAGATGATGAATGCACTAAAGAAGCGCATAAATAGTAACATGTAGTGTAGCATGGAAGACCATACATTTTGTGGGAATTAATCGTAACTGATAATAAGATAATGTGAGCTATGACATGAAATCCAATGTAGCCCTTACATTGATAAAGGGGGAAACAACTTGCCAAGGTAGACTCTATTATGGTACATTCGTTCATTTAACAGTCGAGAACTGTATGTCGATCCACTAACCTAGCCTAAAGAGGCAACTTATGGTGGCACATAGTGTTTTTCAAGACATTGCTACTACAATTCTCTTGGAAAGGAAATATTAAACTTTATGATAGAACCCTACCTCAAGACTTCTTCGGCCTAAGTGAAATTTCATGGAATGATAGTACATCATTAAGATAAATCATAAGAATTAAGTATCAATAAAATAATCAATGATATACATAGTGTAGCTCATTAATCTTGGTGATTAAACATTGTGATAATTATCCTTATAACAAGTAGAATCCATGTATTAGATGAGAAAAACGTTTATTAACATTCAATTGTTCATTAAAGTTCTCTTTTGATTATATCAATAGATTTTATAAACCTTTGATTGAATTTATTACGATTCAAGTTATCATTCATTAAAAACTCGAGTAGACTAGGTGTGTTATTGTCAAATCACTTTTAAAAATATGTTATCTAATGAGAATATGCATAAACATAATGAAATTCATCAACTAGAACCATATTGAAAACAACCCACCATGAATCTCAAAACCTTAATTAAGTTGATATAGAAATATCTTTTAAATAATCAATTTAATGCAATTTCATATCAACATACATCAAGATATGTCAATTAGTATAAATTAAGTCATAATATAGACAATGAAAACAAAATAATAAAAGCCAATAAAACATACATAAATAATATTGAGGGATATTGTTGAAAAATGATTGGGCCCATATGTGAAAGGTATCGGTGGATAATAACTCACATAATTGACGTGAAAACCTAGAATAATCCTTGATAAATTATGGAGGACCTTGTAGAAACTGTAGCTGCTATGCTCGAGCTTGCAAGGAATTTTAGAGGAACAAAATCTTTAGTGACATAGCATTTTTATGAATGAATTCTAGTTGCAGGGTTTTAGGTAGTATAGGGAAATAGGGTAGTCTTTACAAACAAAAATGTATAGTTTAATGCTTAGGATATGTTTAAATGACAAACAAACCCTTTATTAAAAACTACCATGAAGATCCACAAAGGAGGATCTTCTTATAATTGATCAATCTATGGTCTGTAGATAGAGAGCTTTGTAGATTGGGGAAACTTCCAAAGTTTTAAGATCAACTATAAAGGACTTTTATGATGCATAGTTCCATTTATATGTTAATTCATAGATGAACTTCAAAAACTCAAATTTTGTGTAAGAAACCACAGACTCAATTATGACATGTAATCAATTTATTGTATAAAAAGACACTTCATACTTCTAACCATCTTCAAATGTTTTTACTAGGTGTCAGGCTCAGCTGCAAAACCCTATTTGTGACCTGTAAAAGCATCTACATGTTATAGATTAGGCTTGTATTCTATGGCACTAGAAATAAGTTCTGCACTAGTCTCCGATACTCTGATTTATTAACATATCGGCTATTACAACTCATTATGGTGGTATAAGTTTATTAGATATTTAGGTTGTGGTTGATATTACTTCAAGAAGACAAATTATTATGCTCAACATTTCCAACACTTTTTGATGAAAACTTCTTGTGTAAGCCTCCTTCGTAATTCCTTGTCCTGGTATTGTTTTTATAGTTTCTTGCATCATATGGTGGTGTATTTAATGTTGTAATGTTTAGATATTTGAATAAATAAGTTAATATTTGAGTGAATAAGCTAGGTTGATGTAACCCAATTAGCTATGATATGAGTGTTTCACATGACTCGACTAAGAAATCATATATAGACCGCCAAGGGCACGCTAGGCCTAAGAAGTCTAAACAAAACCCCTAGTATCTTGTCCATTTAATCCATGGTTTTGGACTTCAAATGAAACCTGAAGAGGTTTCTAGCCATTACGTTCATTCCACACTCTAATCATCCCGGCTAAGGCACAATTAGAGATCAAAAGTAAATCCTAAGTTTGCAATCTTGAAATCATAAATTAAACATAGTAATGGACATAAATTCACAAAATCAACTACATATAAGTTAAAGATATCAAAGACCCAATAGAAAAATAAAAAATCCATATCAATAGAACACCCCTAACATGGGGGTTTTAGCCACACATGTTATAAACTAAAGATTTGATACCAAACATTGTAGTAACATTCATGGGTAACAAGATTGAATATATATTAGTTTATTATCACTAGCCAATCTTCTCCAATTTTCTACAAAAAGCTTCAAAACGTTACTTCCCTTTGTACTCCCAGAGGAAAGTTCTATTTAATACTCTCTATACTAATATAGTATGATCTGGTATCACCCATACAATGTTCTTTCTCAATTTCTTATATACTCCATGAAAATGTAAGAATGTTTATGCCGCAAAATGTCATTCGGCGGTCAAGGATGACCATCACCGAGAACTCAAGCGATGCGCCTAATATGCACTTGACCACTTTATTTTGCATCTTTATACAGCTTCCTCTTCTGCAACATCAGACAATGAATCTTCATTCCGCTGATGAATTTCAAAGATGCATCAAAATATCTATCACATCGCCTTTTTGTCAGTGTTATGAGGCTTTGGATGTTGCATCTTTAGGCGATCTCTTATGAGGTTCGGAGATGCGCCGAACGTGCTTTGCAATATCAAATATGACTGCCTTCATTGCATGACCTGGAAACTTTGCTACTGTAATTATAGGTGATCTCTTTGAGTATTTGGCGAATCGCCGAGTATCTTAGCGATACTGCTTTCTATGGCTTTCTGCACTTTTGGGTTTTTTCAAAGATTTCACCAAGTATTGTCCATTTATGCACTTCTACTACCATTTCCTTTCACAACACATGCATATTTGTTAGAAATTTTAAATAATAGCATACTAAGAGCAATGTTTCTTTGCAAGCTACCCAAAAAATAACTATGAAATATGGACCTATCAACACCCAAAATTAAGCCTTTCCTTTCCCTCAA
Organism: Solanum aculeatissimum; assembly: GCA_038996855.1. NCBI lineage: Eukaryota > Viridiplantae > Streptophyta > Magnoliopsida > Solanales > Solanaceae > Solanum > Solanum aculeatissimum. The sequence goes on along the minus strand of JBCEWC010008272.1, from coordinate 2,646 downwards.
ACAAATAAAACATCAAGAATCTAATTCAAAATTTGTAAATAGGGCCCTAGAGAGCAACACATACATCTTCACATATTTCATCCTTTCTCGATCTTCGACAAAATATTTACATGACTTTGAAGCCTTGAGAGATGACTATGGAGTAATTAAAACATGTCTATGCTAACAATTGGTCATGTAACTGCTAATCATTGCCTAAAAGCATCAACATTCTTACTCACGTCAAAAAACATCCTGAACACACAAGATTATGACATTGTTTTCAAAGGATCTCTTCAACTTTCACTCTCACAAATGAGAAACAGCATGTAAGCTTCAACCCATATGCTTTCCCTTATTCTTAATCAGAGTTTACCTGTCTTTTTTCCGAACAAGGATCCCCAAAGACTTGTTAGGACTATGATGTAGGATAGAGGTCAGGTGTGATAGCATATGGTCAACAATGGCTCATCCCTCCTCAAACACTACATGTTCTTTTCAAGATCAAAGATTCTTTTGGTCCCCTTTTCATTCATTTCCATTTTTTCTCTATTGCTTTTGATTTATTATCCTAAGTGTCTCCCTTTTACACTTGTTTCTGAATAACAAAACATTTTGGAGGATCCTCAATTTTCAAGCATTGTATTTCACTATTTTAACTTTTTATTCTTCTTCATTTCTAGGTCTCCTTGATATTTTTATTTCATTCTTGACCTTCTAATTCCAACTCTTTTAGGGGAGACACCCCTTTCTTTTTACTAACCTCCTAAACTTAGTCTTTGGCACTATTCAACATTTCAAGCTCAAGGAGGGATTGGTAGGAAACAAGAAGGAATTGTCTTTCACAAACATGAGTCAAGGCTACAAGGTTGTAAAAGAAAGGATCAAAGCTCAAAAAGGCTTCATTAAGGATTCATTTCAGTGTCAAGGGATGTCACTATAGTTAACTAGACTAATGGAACCAAAGAAGGTCTAAGTTCCTCTCCTATTTCTGAATTAACCAAGTTACTCCTCAAATAGAACCAGCCAAGATCTAGATGTTGCAAAACAAGAGTTTAAACAAAATAACTAATCTCACCTTTGCAAAATACCTTCTGATTCAAACAATGGCAGTATACATGCAATTTTCCAATCATCACATAGCCAAGCTCAATTTCTCGCATAGCCAACTCAAGATTCCTCAAATCTTTTTAATTATCGATTTATCAAGACAAGACTAATTAGTTAGTACATGCTCATCGTCTATGGAAATATCTAAATTAAAGATGTGGAACATCGATGCACGAATCACTAAGGACTAGTATCACGATACAAACATTCACTCAACTTGTAATTTATGCATGGGGTTTGCAAAAAATCATATTTTACGACATTTTTTGTACATCCATTCAACTCAAAAGAAAGAAAAGCAAATAAAAAAAAATTAAACACTACTCTATTACAATCCGAATTAAAAAAAATTTACAATCCAAAAGTTTTAAAAATTGTCTAAATATCCTTCAATGCATCAACATCAAAATAAAACATCATTGTCTTAGAAAAAGATAGGGATTCCTCAAGCTCACCTCCTCCTAAAAGAATAAACATTGCCATCAATGTACAAAGGATGAGAAAGAGTAAGCATAAGAGAAATTAGTGAGTATGAGAATCCCCCTATCATATCAATGTTTCTACGGTGGTGATGGTGCTGGAGATATAGTCATTGGAGTCTCAAGGCCCTCATCCATCGATTCTTTTTCAAGATCAAACAATATCCTCACAGGCCCAGGCTCAGGTGCACCTTATGTCTTTAGTTTATGTTCCTTTTTAATTATGACTTGAGGGTGAGCTCAGAATATGTCGAGGCCCCGTCTCATCTTATGTAGAGGTATTGTTGGACATATCGAACTCTATTGTATGTTATGCTATGTGTTATTTGAAATTATATAATTACTTATGTTCGGCAATAGTCCCTTATGTTATGCTTTCATTTCCATTTATGTTACTGTGATTGTTTGATTGGGAATGTGCTTGTGTGGAAAGTCCCTAACCCTTCTTACCCCTATAGCTTGAGTCATAATTACCCACCCCTTAGGTCGTAATTGCTATGTGCCATGTGATTTATGCTTACCCTATTACCGGCAACATCCCCATAGCTTTAGTCCAAAGCCCCAAAATTCCCTAGACTTATGTGTTATTTGTTGTGTTTACTCGCTTTCGAACCGATGAGGTGTATGATAATGCTATGATGGCTTGATCAAGGACTCTCGAGTTCTCCTTCGCCATGTTACATCTAGGCCCTACTCTCAGGTCGTGACACTAGAACTTGGAACATACAAGTCATACATAAAACTTATAATATGCCCAATAATGCCTCTAAGTTAAGATAGGATGGGGGCCAAGAGATTCCCTAGCTCACCCTCAAGATAAAGACATAAATAGCATAGCAAAAAGGTTGATAGAAGGAGGGACTTGTCCTTCGATCAAGGGATTCACCACTTGTGATAATGAATGATCCAAGTTAACCGTCAGAAGGTAGATGAATGTAGTCTCTTGTCCCTAAATGGTTAGTTATGTAGGCAAAAGTGTATGTGTTAGTACTTTTGAATGTACTAAGTATGTGGGCATGAATACATATGAACTTAGTAAACCTGCATTTTCAATGTTAGATGACAAGGACATATATAT
>JBCEWC010008271.1:0-20203 GCA_038996855.1 Solanum aculeatissimum | reverse complement strand
TAGGCTTAAGAGGAAAGAAGCGGTCCAGAAAAGCAAGCTTGAACCCTTTCCAGCCAACCCCATTATCACCTACCCTCTTCACCAACCGTTAGTTGTACCACACTTGAGCTACATCTATTGATAGATAAGAAACCAACTCAACCTTCTCCTCTGAAGTCACCCCCATAACAGCCAACACCTTAGATATTTTATCAATAAATTCCTGGGCATCCTCATAAGATTTTGAACCATAGAACTCCAGAGGATTTATCTGGGTGAAATCTCTCACTCTAAAAGTGGGAGTGGGATAATAGGGAGAAGGATTGGCCTGCCTAGCCTTGTTGGTAACTACTTAAGCTAGCATGTCAATGATAGTCCAAAACTCACAATGAGTAACTGGCTCCCCCATAGACTCTTGATGAGGTTGGTCCTCATTAACCTGGGCCTACTTAGAGAGAGAAACTCTTCTTAGAGGCATCTTCTATAAGAGCGTCAAGGACATCGTCAAAGTTAGAAAGTCTTAAGACATGGTTCATAGCATGACATAAGAAATGAAAAAATGAGACAATTCTAAAAATATCATCATATCCTTCCATTCATAGGAATGGTGCACCTCACACCCAAGAATAGGACTCTACTCGATGCAATATGTTAGACTCTAAGGACCATTTTGAAACCTTAGTGCTCTGATACCAAGCATGTCATGACCTGGGCCTAGGAGGGATATGGTGAATGAGAACTCCTGAGTCCCCAAACAAGCCTCATAACATTCATATACACGTCATCGGCTCAGAAGTGCATAATTAAACAACAAACACATAGTTCTAAGCGAAGTGGGGCTTTGGACTCAAGCTATGGGGATGTCACAGGGATAGGAATTTGCATGAGTTCATGTAACACATAGCACATAAGAACTAAGGGGCAGGTTAGTATGACTCATGCTATGGGGATAGAAGGGTCTTAGGACTTTCCACATTTCTACATCTCATCATAATCATATCATCATAGCATCAACATCTAGAGATAGGCATAAACATAGTCTCCATAAGCAATAAGAATAACATGTAACAAGACCGTACATAGAGTTTACATGATGTCTAAAAATGCCTCTAGTTCATAGAATAGGACGGGGGCCAAGACATGTCCCGGGCTCACCCTTAAAATAAAGACATAAGCAGCATAACATAAAATGTGGATAGAAGGTGGGTCTTTTCCTTGGAGCAAAGGACTCACCACTAGTGATACTCAAAGGATCCGTTAAGCTTACTTGAACATTATGATTCCTTTATTTGTGACTTGAATTGTTTAGATAATTGTTGTTGTACAAGTTGGAAGTGGTAAATTATGAAAACTAGATGTAAAGGTGGATTTCCATTATGATGAGGTAGTGCATGTAAAAGATTGATACGCATAGACTTGTGACTTGATATTGAGAATCTCTTGTGACATATAAATGTGAAGATTTGGTCGTGTTGTATCTATTATGGAAAGTATTGGAGATATTGTTGATGAGTTTCACTTGTGGGTTAAAAAATTGTTATAGGTTGGAATGCATCATCCTTATGATATGTAAATATGATATTTGACTTGATTTGACTTATATGTTGTAATGTGGAATCTTGTATGCACTCATCATTATTACATCATATGTACATGTTCTTGATGTGTATTTGTGACTGAGTACTACTAATGAGATACTAAAAGAGAAATAGAGATCGAGCCACACATCCGTGACAAAAAACATTGAAAGAGAAATAGAGATTGGGCCATACGTCCGTGATGGAGAAATACTGAAATGAGATAGTGGAACATCAGGATTGGGCCTGACGAGCCGGGGCAAGTACATAGACATATATATTCCCCATGAGTTCCAGACTGATGACATCAGCGAATGTGTATCGTAGGACAGACATGCATCACGATACTTGCCATTGGATTACATCATTTTTTTCATATCACTTCACTACATAACATATCATTCTACGGTGTACTTTTGTCTTGTTTCAAATATTGGAAATGTATTTATGAGATGATTATGCCAGTATTATGTCTGTTGAGCATCTGAACTATCTTATGATATCTATTATATGACTGAGCTATATATGTTGGAATGTGGTGTTATATTTGAACTATATCTTATGGCATCTGTTGACAATAAATGATATATAGATGTTATGTATATTGTTGGTTGCTGGGACTTTTTTGAGTGCAGGTGTGTAGTTCGACGATATGTGATTGGTATGGAAGGAATATTCTATTTTGTATACTTTACTTGTTGTTTAGATCCTCTTGCTCAGTGTTTGTAATTTTTTGTAATCACCTTTGCTTCAACATATGTGTGTAGGTTGTGAGCCTAGTTCTACCTTAGATAACTTCCATCTATACAGACTAAGCTTGTTGGATATTTAAGAGGTAGAAACTAGTTTATTTTGACAGACTCTCGGAGTCCATTTTTGTTTATTTTATGTTCTATTTGAGGAATGTGACTCAGACTTGTATTTATTTTCTATTGTATTCGATACTGGAGGCTTGTACATGTGACACCATTCTTGAAATGATTTTATAGACTTGATATGCTAGTGCTTGTCCTATATTTAGACTTTATCTCCTTTGCTTTAGTTTATGTTATTGATTCGAGTAGGTTTGATGACTTACTTGTCTTTGTGGGTTAGGCAAGTGCCATCACACCCTTTTTTGGATCGTGACATTCTACCCATATCTGCCCCCAACCCTATCAAACACTCTCATTTGCTCTCCATTTCAATTCTCTCAAATTTTCTAAGGCAAGAAAGTTCCCTCCCAAGCAAAACAAAGCTAGGATTTTCCCTAAGTCTCCTTCCCCAAACTTCAAGTTTCTTTTAGGATCTTAAATCAGGTTTGTGGGTTTTATTTGTGGATCTATTTTATCCACAAAGTCCAATATTTTTTCTATTTTACCTTTTCTTTAAGTTATAGAATTTTATGGGTTTCACGAGTTCTCTTTAAATGATGAAATTGTGATGTATTTTCAATTATATGAGGTATATTGATACAATGATATGACATGTTACAATTTGTGATGATTTTCAAGATAAATTTCATGATGACTCTACGTAGAGTTTGAATGTATAAAGTGGACTTTTAAGAATGATTTTTGAATGGACGAATTTCATCATGTTATTGCATAATACCCTTGAATTTGCATGATTTTTAAGTTTACTTGCATGGGTCCACTAAGTTTTAAGTTAAGTTCTATGGTTAAGTACATTATGAATGATAAGGGCTTTCCAATTGATATTCATGAAAGTTAATGAAAGTTTATAAAGTCTTTAAGAGGCTCTTTTATGATACTCAAGAAGGTGAAAGGATAATTCTCACTAAAGATGGACCTCATGTGAAAGGGCAATTCTCACTAGAGTGGATTCCTAAGTTAATGAGCTACTCCTATATGATGATGTTTACATTTTCAAGATTACGAATATATGATTATAATAATGTTTTAAAGTATTCTGTGGGACTTGACTTAGCACCGAATGGAACATTGAGGTGGTGTTCGGTAAGGAAACCTCAGTAGCAACCTCTTGTCTCATTAACTATGTGCCACCATAGGAGCCCTTGTAGGCTAAGGCTAGTGGATCCACAATAGCAGAGTTAAAGTTAAGATATGCATACATAAGTTGATGTAGTTCTACTTAAAAAGTATTTTCTTCGTGCCAATGTGGGGGGTTATGTTAGATTATATGTAGTAGCTCGCATGGTCTTAAATGTCAATTACGATCCCCTCCCACATAGTTATGTATATGATAGTTTGTGATATTTATGTTACTTCAAAGTATGTCTCACATGATGCATTGATCATTCATACATATTGAGCTTTACTCTTTGATTATGACTATGCATATTGCCAATAGTGATATTACAATTTCATAAATGATGACATTACAATTTCATGTATGATGACATTATAATTTCTTCTGTTGCATTTGCATTCCACATACTTAGTATATTCAAAGTACTAACACATATTTTGCCCACATGATATTACTATGTAGGGACCGACGTTCCTCCTCCTCCGACACATGGCTATATTTTTGGACAAATGAAGATTAGTAGTTTTGGTGAGTCCTCTAGTTTGGGAACAACATCCATTTTCATTCAAGCTTGTAAGTTTGAGACTTTTACTTTCTATGTTATATCTTTTTTGCTACATATACTTGAGGGTAAATATTGAACATATATTAACCCCTACATTGTGTTTATCTACATGGTACATTTAAATGAAATGTATGAAGTCTTACGATGGTTTATTTTATGAATTTTATGTCGAATGTCCCTTAGTTCCATTTTCCATTTTAAATTCCATTTTATTATGTTCAAATACCTATAAATGCTTAATGTATTCTAAGAGGCTTGGGTGAGGTTCCTTATAGTTCTTCATTCACCAGGTTATAAATAGGCCCTAGACTTGAGTCATGACAAATGAAATTGTAAGAAAGCTCAGATAGTCATACCGTTGCTTCACCTGTTAGTGACTATGGAAACACGTGCAATTCAATAATATTCAATTACAAGTCTTGATTTTCTATAATTCTCTTGCACACAAATACAACATTATGCATATTAGCAAATGAATCTTCAATGGTAATCCTGAAAATAATCCTCTTTTATGCAACGTCTAGAGCAGCCCACTTGAAATGGTGAACTTTGAATCTGGCGACAATGGAAGTAACATAATAACACCTGTAACCCCTATGACATTAGAGTCAACCCCATAGTTATTCCAGGCACCAAACTTAGCTCTTTGTCTATGTGGATGGTCAATCCTCTCTTGGTCAATTGTCTTATACATTCAAATGTATATTTCGTGTACATTATCATCCTCAGTTCTAAGTCATTTTGCGACTCCATCATCTGCATCACATGTAACATTTTGGGTCATTCTCCTCAAAGTTCGGTGTAACTCTGAATCATATAGAGTCAAGAGACGATCTCAACTTCTTGTATTGGGCATACATTGTACCTAAGCACTGAAAAAAATAAAAATAACAAAGAATGTAAATTAGAAAATAAGAACTAAGAGTCAAATCACACAATTAATCTAATTCAAAAGTTGTATTCCATAACAAAGATGCCAAAATTTGATGTGTCTAAATTATATTTTCCTAAAGAAGTATAAAGTGGTCATTGTCAAATATAGACCCTAACCAAGATGAGGGTCGAACCCACAAGAAATATGGTCTAATTTATGGGAATTCGAATTGTTAGTCAATTTACTTCCAAACCGGGGATTTTAATTAAAGAAATAACTATAACTAACTATCTAAAACTAAGATTAAGATTATTTCAAGTGTTTGAAAAGCAATAGAAGACAAAACTAAGGTATTGTATTTTTTATGAATTTATAACACAATATAACCTTATACTAGTAACATATTCAATGTGTAGCATGCACAACTAGTAAGTTATGTTCACCTAAGTCCTTATTTCGGCAAATAGATGAATTACACCACGCAACTTGATCCATCTTAGGATGTAAACTTTACTAACCCTTACTCTAGTCCTAGATTTAGCTATCTCTTGATTTATTCAAACTTATTAGATGAGTGTAATCATATGTAAATCTCTGTTGTATTATCCATTTTCTTATTTGTTACCCCCTTGGTCCGACAAGTATGAATAAGACGACTTCTAATGTTGACCACCATTAAATAGTAATCAAAATGAAGAGATAAATAATAGACGCACGTAAACTATTCAAGAATTACTAATTATTAAATTTTTCTTTGTTAATTTTTCATGATTCTCACAATCATAGTTGTGAATTTAGTTACTCACGTTTTGAACATGATGATCAATGATTGATGAATTAAGCATAATCAAGTACTTACAATTAGAATTGATGAAATTCAAAATCTTTAATTGATAATCAAAATCCAAATCTGAATCATCAAGAACAATGTGTAAAATCACCAAACTATATAAACAATCAAAAGTATCAAAATACACGGGAATGAAGTAAGTCATGCCATACTCCCAGGAAAAGCTCGAATGACTTGAAGTAAGAGGGTACCTATACCTGAATCTTATATTTGTCTAAACTGAAAATGTGACATAAGTAATAAAGAAAAATCTAAAATTCTATTCATAAACATAAAAAATCTAATTTCAAATAAACTAGAAAAATTGAATTCGACAACTTCCATAAGTCAATGTATGAGTTGTACATTATTTGACAGCTTGTGTTCTTCTTCGTAGTTTTTACTATATAGGCTCAAGATATCATTCATGAACAAATTTTTATGACCTGTCATGTTTCTATGAGTCATGGCTCTCCTTCGTAGACTTCAGAGTTGATTTACATAGTTGTAGTATCTTAAGCACGAACCCCTGACTCACAACGCGTACATAATTTTATGGCTCGTGAACTTTTGGTCTCGTAGAAGTCAAGATAGAATATATATTTGCGGGATCTCATCTACGATCTCACTTTTACGGCTTGTACTTGTGTCCATAGCTCATAATTTGTCCTTGTAAAAATCAAACTTCACACAGAGCCTCTAAACCTTAACCGTGAACACCATCTACGACTTGTGGATAAATCATGACTCATAGATGGGCTCGTAAAATCTGTAATTTTGACCTGTAATTCAGCTCGTTGTGCTTGAATTCTATTTTTCTACAAAATACACATAAAACACATATTAAATCTACTAACATGTGCCAAATAACATACAAAAATTCTAAGTTTTAAGTATCAAAAGTGACATATTTTGATGGCATATCAACTCTTGTATTAGCAGTCTTTTTTAACTTTTTCTTTTTTCTTTTGACTTTTCAACTTACGAGGTATTACAAGTAACTTAAAAAATTTGAACTTAGGCTATACTTGAATGAAATTTGAGTTAGTTGAAGTCTAAAAAAAATTGATAGTGGATTGGGGTTTGATTCATGAGTTTGATACCTTAATTGATAGCCAAGACAATAAGGAGTCAATACAACTTTAGAAAATCAAATACGAATTAGTAGAACTCCTTAGATTGATTTTGGCACAAAGATTAGATTTTAGAACGTCATAATTTGAGGTTCTGTAGCGAAATGGAGGTTTGAAACATAAATTCTGAGTTTTTGTCTCCGTGCAACCTGCCATGGAGGGATTATTCCCTCTGTGACGGGGTTGCCATGGCAGGATAAGTGGCACCATGATGGAATAGTTGTGATTTAAGTCGTTAAAGTCCTAAAACTATTTTTATTTCTCTCACTTCGTTCTTGAGAGAGTAGAAGCAACTTAGAGATATTTTCTTTTAGTTTTTCACATGTTTCTTCGATAAAGGTATGTTAATAATTCCTATAACTTGTAATTTACTTCTTAGACTTTAGAATCTATGAAGATTCTCTTAGAAAAAGATGTTGGCCTGAAATTAATGATGGAGAAAGTCCTAGTTGGGAGATATGAGATGATTATGAAAGTGGTCAAGGGTTCGAATTTTGATATATATCCAAGTATTGTAGGTTATTGTTTGTTGATTTTTGTAATTCTTGTTATTTTTAGTTTAAGAACGAGTTCAGGCATTGAAAAACAGGAAAGTTCCAATTCTATGGAAATTTCTAAGGCTTGTTTCGAGGTAGGTGGTAATTTATTTTTCTGTCTATGATATATGTGCTTGTTAACTATATTATAGTATTGCCTGAATGTATGGAAATAATGAAAGACGAAATGAACCTAAAGAAATGACTAATTATGATGAATCACATACAATGAATTCATTACTCGATTATGCATATTTGTAGAAAAATAATTGTGATTGTAATTATGATTGATATCATATTCTGACATATATTTGAATCAGATGTCACATTTCAACAAATATTTGAATTGAATATCACGTTTCAGCATATTATTGAACCGACTATCACATTTTGACATATTATTGCATCGAATGTTATATTTCAACATATAATTTGATAGGATGTCACATTCTGGCAGACTAACTATTTGGGTATTTTCCATGAGAGGACCATCGTTGGTTGTTGCTTTTGAGATTGACATTGTAGAATTGATGTATTGAGCATGAACAGAAAAATTATTACTCTTTCTGTATATATGTAGTTTACTATGTTGGGTTACCAGTATACATTATGTTTTTCACATGATCTTATCAGCACAATATTATTGTGTGTATTGATATTGCACATGTTCTTTTATATTGAGTACAGGGTATCTTCATGCGGCTATTGATAGATGCCATCTAGGAGATTAGTGAAGGATCAAATTCAAAGGTGAGCTAGTTCATTCGAGCGTCTATGGATTCATTTATCGACTTAGTCATTTTTGTTCGGACTCAAACATTTTGAGATGAGGGTTTCCGAAAATAACCTCTCTATTTCTATGAGGTAGTTGTAAGGTCTGCGTACATTCTACCCTCTCCAGACCCCACTTATGGGATTTCACTGGGTATATTAATATTGTATTATATTGAGTTTTAGTACAATATCTTTAAGTTCTATGGGTTATTTTTTGTACTGCTTTAGATTATTTTGATTGAGTCTATGTGAACTCAATGTTGACCTGAGAACTCCATGTTGACCTGTTAATTTAACCTGTTTCAACATTTTAAATGACCAACTTGTGTTAATTGCCTTAATTGGGTTCTAGTAATGATTCTCCCACAGGAGGATTAGCATGGGTGCCAATCACGTCGGATCGAGAAAGTGACAAGAATTTTGAATGATCCAATAAAAACTATAGTCCATAGATATTAGTAACTTTAATAAAGTTAAAATCAAAATAAAATCAATACCTAATACTAACAAAAAAAAAATCAATTCAACAATAAGAATGATAGTAATGTTGGATTTATAATTATATTGATTTAGACTATTAAAACACATAAATTACTAATTTTAATTTTTTTTAATATTTAGTCATGCAATTAATATTTATTAGACTTAATTTAGCATGAATTAGTACTTTTAGGTTATGAACATTTTCGAAAAAATCCAAGGAACCCGGAAAAATCTGAGGTTGAAAAATAATTTTTTTATTAGTTTGATTTGGTTTGGTTTGTAGATTTAAAAAATTGACACAAATTATTTGATTTGATACTTGAAAAATTCAAACTAGTTCAATTCATGTGCACCTTCTAACTTTACTAAAGGCATATCAACTAATAATTTGCTTTTCAAAATATTTAAAAAAAATTAAAAATTGGGCCAGGGAATAAAATGGTGTTACCAATAAAATAAAAGTTTGAATCGTCAATTAATTAATTAACTAAAATTTTCCATTCTTTCATAATTTTTTAAAATAGTAATTGTAATATTCTTCATCTAGCCATCTTAATATGATAATTTGGTTTAATATGTTACTTGTTGTCACGATCCAAAATTAGATCGCGATTAGAGAGAATAAAGTAAAGCAAAAGCAACACAACACTTAAAATTAAATCCCAAAACTTGGTCATGAATAAAAGAGCATCTAAAAGTAGTACGAATGAGTAAATATAACGTTGTCTAAAAAGAAAATACATAGTCTAGTATAGATATCCACAAAAGAAAATCTCATAGAAACAATGGCAACTTGAAGCATGAGCCTCACCGCTGAATCTTATAGTGAAGAACGACTCTGTGAGAATAGGAGCAACTACTCTGTGGGGGTCCTTGTGTTCGATCTGCAGGGAGGAAACAAATTAGGACGAGTATACCAAAATGCACCAAGTAGGTTCAATCGACAGGGTAGGACAAATCAAATAAGTATGTAATAACGAAGATTCTATTACCTATGATGAAGGGGTTAGTACACAATATATAAAAAAAAGATCAGAATAAGATAATAATAGTAATCAACTATGTGATGCATATGTAATGAATGAATGCAATGCATGGGGTGGAATCACGATCGTCTCAAGGGTCAGTGAATACATCTATTGAGCTAAGGCTACCAGATAGAACCCATGAGGGTCTCGTCAGACCATATATCAAAATCTCTCAAGTGTCACAATATCTCTACCTTGCCACCTCCATGTGGTCAAGAGATTTATAAAAGGTGGTACAATATCTCAAAAAAACATAGTTGTATGAACCACTTGGTATTTTATATGGATGGTTGATACTTGCTAAATGCTCTCTAAAAACCTAAAGTTGTCACCGTAAAAGCTTCGTGATCTGATAGCAATAGCCACCATGACTGGTGACCAACCACTTATTAGGGTTGGGTAGTCTGTCCCTAAGGTATCTTATGTTGACGTTCTTAAGCATTCTTCGTTAAATGTAAAATTATCCCATTAAAGTCTATTTTGTACCTACATGGAGAATCCATTGTCCTGTGGGAGCAGAAGGAGATTGACCAGATGATTATTAATGATAATCTTGAATATGTTGTGATTCACCAATTCTCTCATGGTTGGCCAGATATTCAAGATTTAAGGAGTCTCATACCAAAATAATGTGAACTCAAGGGAGAATGAAAAGATAGGATTGCTCAGTAATAGACATGTTCTCATTAGGGCGTGCCTATTGGAAGACTATGTTCATTTGCTTTCAAACCCGACCTTTTATATTTCTCCAAAAAATTTGACCTTCCCTATGAGAACTCTGAAATGGGATCCAATATTTAATTTAGAGGATGAGACAATAACAACTATAACATGGATTTTTTCCTTCTCTTCCGCCAAACTTTATTGAATTAGAATTGGTGTTTTCTTTGGTGGTTGCAATTGGGAAACCTCTTCAGATAGACATGGACACTAAATACCAAATGAGGGCAAGTTGTGCATGGATGAAGGTGAAAGTGAATCTTCTGAGAGAGCTCAAAGCGAATTAAAATTAGTATTAAGAAGGTGAGTGGAGAAGTCATGAAAAAGTGGGTAAGGATCAAATATGACTATATGCCAAAATATTGTAAGACTTACATGATTCATGGCCATGATGATCAATAATGCTTTGTGGAGCATCCTGAGCTCTTTCATTAAAAAGATAAGATGGAGACGGAGATTGATGCCAAGAGAAGGACTGTTCAGAATCAACGTAAAGGGAAAGACATGACACATGATGAGAAGGGGAATAACTAACAGGGAGGTGGAAATATGTAGTTAAAGGGTGATAATGATGCTCAATTTGTGTAAATACAAAATAGGCCTACGGAAAGAAAAAGGCAATTACAAAAGGTTTGAAAAAAGGTGAACATCCCAGTAAGAAATCAATTTGGTGCTCTATCTAATGTGAAAAAAAGGTGAAAGAGTGGTGGACATAGAGAAGGAAGGGAATACTCATAATGAGGAAAAGCATTCAACAAAGGAGTGGGTTGATAAAGTCTTTGGGAAACAGAATAATGTAGATGATGTTGAGGCACAACATAGTGATACAAAAGATAAGAAGGTGGGGGTAGTCTCTACATACTCCTATTAGATGTGAAGATAGCGGAGGAGATGATCATTGAGGATAAATTTGATAATAGTAGTGAGGATCTAAACATGCCAGGAAGCACTGCTCAAAGGAACAACAATGAAGGTAAAGCATATGATGAAGAACCTATAGGGAACATACCGATAATGTCATTCAATGATACCCTTTGTTTGGAAGTTGACTTCGAGGGCGACTCATAACACATGGATATAGAGGATGATGAAGTATGCATTAATTACAACATTCAATTAATAAGTAAGGCAGATGATTTATCACCTCGTCATACTAATATCCTTAAATTTAAAAAATGTAGGCCCACTATCCCTCTTCAAGTAAGAACAAGGCGTAATAATGAGGGGGGAACAACTTTTAGTTTTCAATCATTGAAAAAGTCTTTTTTGAAATATTAGATCTGTTAATGATCAAAATGCCTTTAGGAGGTTAATAGATCTAAATAGAAGATATAGGTATTCTTTCATACCTCTTATGGAACCTTTTCAAGATCTAGTTGAGTTAGATGAATACAAAAATGGAGTTTCAATATGCTCTTGTAAATTCCTTTGGAAAAAATTAAATTGTTTGGAGGAAAAATGGAAAAGAATTGTGCTCATGAACTCCAACTAACACATTTCTATGAAATTTTGTAAAAATAATAGATCTTACATCATTTCTTCCATATAGGCAAGATGTGGTACTACAGAAAGGCTTGAACTTTGGGAGAAATTGGAAATTATTGCTGTAATGACATTTTATGGATGGTTGGTGGTGATTTTAATGTTATTTTAAATGAGAAAAAATTGAGAGGTTTGGGCTTAACTCAAAATGAAGCACTAGATTTTGTCTATTTTATTAGTTGTTGTGCATTGGAAGAGGTGCATTTCTCAGACATTAATTTACTTGGTGAAATGATAAAATAAATGAAGCTTGCATCCTAAAGAGATTGGACAAGATTTTTGTTAATAATGCTTTCTCAAAGATCTTCCCTAATACAAAAGTTGTGCATTTTATTAGAGAAGACGCGAACCATGCTCTACTCTATGTAGAATGTAGCACAAAGATGGAGTCTTTTATTAAAACTTTTAGATTTATCAGTTTTTGAACCAAGCATGATCAACGCAAAGAGTTAGTGCAGAAAAATTGGAAAATTAACTTTATGGGGAGTCCATTTATGACATGCTAAACTGATGAAAGTAAAAATAGGCTCTAGCAATATGGAGCAAAAAAGTCTTTGGCAATAATTTTTAGAGAATTTCTACCTGTGAGGATGTAATAGGAGTCAAGGAGGCCTAACTGTAAATAGATCCAACTGAGGCAAATAGATGTGAGTTTAGCAGAATAGACGCTGAATTAAAGAAATTTTTTAAATTGGAGAAAGAGTTTTGTAGACAAAAAGCTGGTATGAGATGATCTGAACAGGGAGACAACAATACTAAATTCTTTCATTTTTATGTGCAGGGAAGAAGGAAAAGTTACATCTGTCAGAGATCAATGATAGAGGTGTTTTATTACAAACAACAACACAGATATGAGAGAATGTGACATACCAAATACACCTTTCTGAACCCGATATGATCATTTTGAGTTTTTGTTGATGGACTTTGGGTTGAACAAAAAACACCTGCAACCTTCACGTACTTGATGAATAGAGTATTCAGACAGTACCTTGATATGTTTGTGATTATGTTTATTGATGATATTTTGATCTATTCAAAGATGAGGAAGAGAATGTTAATCACCTTAGAATCACTTTATAGACTCTCAAAGATAAGGAGTTATATGTAAAAAAAATGAAGTGTGCGTTTTAGCTCAAGTTTGTGGCTTTTCTAGGCCATATTATCTTGAGTGATAGTATTCGAGTGGACACTCAAAAGATTGAGGTGGTTAAGAATTGGCCTTGACCCACATCTCCAATTGACATAAGAAGCTTCTTCTGTTTAACAGGCTACTACCATAGATTTATTGAAGAATTTTCTTCCATATCCTCACTATTGACTAGATTGACTTAGAAGAAGGTCAAGTTCCAATAGTCTGATGAATATGAGAAGAGCTTCCAAGAGTTGAAAACAAGGTTGACTACTGCCCAGTGTTGACCTTGCCTAAAGGGGCTGATGGATTTGTAATTTATTGTGATGCCTCAATAATGGGATTGGGGTGTGTATTGATGCAAAAGGGAAAGGATATCGCTTATGTTTCCAGACAACTTAAGATCTATGAGAGGAATTATCTAACCCATGATCTTGAGTTGGCAGCGGTGGTATTTGCACTTAAGATTTGGCTCCACTACTTGTATGGAGTGCATGTAGATGTGTGTTCACTGACCACAAGAGTCTGTAATATGTATTCAACCAGAAAGAGCTCAACCTGAGGTAGAGGAAATGGCTAGAATTTCTCAAGGACTATGATATAAGCATTCTCTATCACTCAGGTAAAACTGACATTGTTGTTGATGCTCTTAGCAGGTTGTCTATGGATGGCATTGCCCATGTGGAGGAAGGAAAGAAAAAACTGGCTAAGAAAGTGCATAGATTGGCTTGACTGAAAAGTGTAGCTTGAGGAGAATGATCAGGGTGGGGTTAATGTTCAGAACGAGTCTGCATTATCTCTAGTGGCAGAGGTGAAAAAGAAGTAAGACCAAGATCTTGTTCTACTTCAGTTGAAGGAAGTTTTCCACAAACAGAAGGTGATGATTTTCTCCAAAGGGGGAGATGGTGTGTTGAGATACCATAGTAGATTGTGTGTTCTGAACGTTGATGGTGTTCGATGTAGAATTATGGTTGAAGCCCATAGCTTTTGGTATTACATTCATCTTGGCGCTACAAAAATGTACCATGACTTGAGAGAAAAATTTATTGGTAGAGTGGAATGAAGAGAGATATTGTTGAGTTTATCTCCAAGTGCCCAAATTGTTAACAAGTCAAAGTTGAGCATCAAAGGTCATGTGAATTAGCTCAAAACTTTGAGATTCTTGAATAGAAGTGGGATACGATCAATATGAACTTTATTATCGGTTTGCCAATGTCCCGATAACAGTATAATTTGATATGGGTGATTGTGGATAGGACGACCAAATCAGCCACTTCTTAGCGGTTAAGACAACTGACACTGCAGAGGATTATGCTCGACTGTATATTAAAGAGAGTGTCAGATTGCGTGGAGTTTCATTGTCTGTCATCTCAAACAGAGAAGCTCAATTCACATCTCAATTTTGAAGATCTTTTCAGAAGGGACTAAGTTTAAAGGTGAATTTTAGTACTGTTTTTCACCCTTAGAAAGATGACGAGGTAGATTCAGACATTAGAAGACATGTTGAGGGCTTGTGTCATTGACTTCAAAGGTAATTGGGATGATAATTTACTTCTAATCAAATTTGCATATAACAATAGTTATCATGCAAGTATTCAGATGGCTCCCTATGAAACTTTGTATGGGAGGATATGTAGATCACCAATTGGGTGGTTTGAAGTTGGAGAAGGTGAGTTGATTGGACCTGATCTTGTTCACCAGTCTATGGATAAGGTAAATATTATTTGAGAAAGGTGGAAGACTGCACAGAGCTACCAAAAGTCTTACATTGATGTGAGAAGGCAAGACTTAGAGTTTGAGGCGGATGATTGAGTATATTTGAAGGTGTCACCAATGAAGGATGTCATGAGATTTGGTAAAAAAGGAAAAGTTGAATCCCCTTTATATTGGTCCCTATCAGATTGTGAGAAGGATTGGGAATGTTGCTTATAAATTAGAGTTGCCTTCTGAGTTAGCTGTGATTCATCTAAGTTTTCATGTCTTGATATTGAGGAAATGTATGGGAGATCCTTCATTAATAATCCCTATTGATAGTATTGGAGTGAAAGATAATTTGTCCTATAAAGAGGCTCTGGTCCAGATTCTTGATCGTCAGGTTCACAAATTCAGGACCAAAGAGATAGCCTCAGTCAAAGTCTTGTGGAAAAATCAATTTGTTGAGGAAGCCACATAAGAGCTGAGGAAGACATGACAACTAAATAACTGGATTTATTCATGCCTAATGATGAAAAATATTTAAGGTAATGTCCTTACTCTTGATCTGAATTGATTTATCCATCCTTGAGTTGATTGTTGATTATATAGAGAGTTTGATTGGTTGATTGATTATTGAAAGGAGTATTGATTGTTATTCGTGCTTTGAGTACATATTTAGTTACTCTTCATTTGAGGACAAATGATTCCAAGGAGAAGATATTGTTATACTCGATAAAATTATCAAAATACCCTTAGATGAGAGAACACTTGCATAACATATCATCCCAAACCTTTTTGAGAAATTCAAGTCCAGAATCATGATCAACATAAGAAATTATATGGGAAAAAGATCTTGGTTGAATTTTAGAGAAACCAGATCAAAAGATAATTTTTTAGAGCAAAAGTACAAATTCCAGAAAGGTGGGCGACTCCTCCGCATCATGGACCTGTCGCGGATCTGCACTTAATTTTGGTTCAATTATTTTCTATGAGATTAGAAAATTGATCAAAAAATAATCTTGAAAGGAA
This sequence comes from Solanum aculeatissimum, assembly GCA_038996855.1. NCBI lineage: Eukaryota > Viridiplantae > Streptophyta > Magnoliopsida > Solanales > Solanaceae > Solanum > Solanum aculeatissimum. Next base: position 4,318 of record JBCEWC010008271.1, on the reverse strand, counting down.
CAGGCCCGTGACGTGAACCTGGTTCACCTTGGTTCAAATTTTTTAATTTTTTGAGGGGCATTTCAGACTTTTCTCTACCCCTCTTAAACTTCACCCATGACCACTATAGGTATTTTTGGCCTAAAAGGATTCCTAAATCCATTCCTAAGTCATTATTACGTTCTAACTAAGAGAAGACTTTGAGCGGAGAAGAGGAGAAAAGGGCTATGTTCAAGGGATTCAAGCCAATTCTTGCAAGATTGATTGTTATTCCAGGTATGTAAGGCTAAACTAAATCATGGTCATGTTCTCTCGTTGATGGTAATAGAATGATTGTGAAAATATTGAGTCTCCATGCATGTTCCTTTGAAGGTTTTCTTGTAAACTATATATTCTATATATTTTTACATGCTTGATGATCATTATGAACTTGATTTATTGAACAAATATGTTTACATAAGTTATTTCATAAATCTTAGATATTATTTAATAAAAGATTGCATGAATGAACCTAGGGATTGAGTCTAAAGCTTTGATAGTATGATTGTAATTATAATTGTGATTGAGCATGATGATGATGTTGATAGAACTTGACAGTCTCGAGAGTCTTCATAATTGAACTCAAACGATTGGTTTAAATTAATAGTCCTCTTAACATTTTTCTAAATTTCTCTTGAAAGATGTATCTAAAAACTAATTGGATTGTTGATAGGCTGAAAAACTTGATTGAGATAAATTGATAAGAGTTTGTGTGAGACTCATTGATTGGATTGATTGTCATATGAGCATTGAGTCTTGGGAGGAGTATTGAGCACCGAATTGGGTAAGAGTAAGTCCAACTCGAACTCAATAACTATGTCGCCAACATAGGATGATTAATAGGGAAAAACCTCTAAAGTCCTTAAAGAGGCCTGATAGATTGTTGAGCGTCCCTTACCCTGGCAAGGTATTGGATGGATAGGCAATAACATCGTTTTGTTATATCATCACCATCTCATAGGTGATGGTTGTCGATTAGAGAAACTCCCAATAGGTCTTGATAGTACTCGGATTAGATTGGATTGTACACGATTAGTCTCTGTATAAATCTTACTCCTGTTTTAGATTTTGACATCTTGATTGAGTTCCATGTTACTTGATTTGAGTCATCTGAATTGATATTATTCTACATTTATCTATTTTATTTTGCCATTTTACATACTCGTACATTTTATATATTGATGTCCATTTAAGGCTTGCATCATTTAATGATGCAGAGACAAGTATTAGAGATCGTCAACAGGCGTTCCGTTGAAGATCTATTCTAGATAACAGATGATTGGTGAGTTCTCCCTACTTTTAGAGAATGCTCATTATTTATTTTATCTAGCTTTAGAGTTAGACTCTAGATTTGTTTTTCTTTTGATTTGAGGTAGCCATGGACCTGTTATTGGCACCATGGACCTGTTATTAACACCATTGGACAGTTTGATAGAGGCTTCATAGATTAGAGGATGATTGATTTGATTTGAATGTTACTTGGGCTAGTTTCTTTCACACTAACCTTATTGATTTGATTTAACCATTTATAATCCAGATTGTCCACCTTTCATTATTTTTAGTCTTTCACTAACATGTTAATTTATGATTGAATGAATATAATGAGGCCAAGTTGTTCACTTGGGGACTAGCAATAGTCTCTGAGTGTCGATCACGTCTAGAATATCCTCTCGGGACGTGACAGAGATGCTGCATCAAATATTTGCTAAGTTCTTGGAGTAGATTACGAGGAAAATGGAAGCACTGGGTGAGGTTGGAAGATCTATGTTTCCCTAAGGAGGAAGGAGCATTAGGATCAAATCCTTAAGTGATGTGAATAATGCTTTTTATTCAAAGCTATGGTGGACTTTTAGAATTTTTACTTCCTCTTTATGGAGTAGGTTTGTGAGCTACAGATAATGTAAAAAGATGCATCCTACTATTGTATGGAATGCTGAGGCATCACATGTTTGGGAAAAAAGTGTTGGCTATAAGGGAGGAGGTGGAACATGTTATTGGATGGCATGTTAGGACAACTAACTCTAGTTTCTAGTTTGACAATTGGACTAAAAAAGGAACTTTCTATTTTATAGAAGGGGATACTACCATGGAAGAGAAAATTTAAGTAGAGGACTTCATTGAAAATAGTTAATGGATAAGTGGAAGACTGAACGAAGTCATTTCAAGTGAGATGGCTGACTATATTTGTGAACATATAAAATCACTTACCATTGAATCTAATGAAAAGGCATGTCAGATAGGTAGCAACTCTGGGAAATTCTCTGTTAAATCAGCATACCATATACTTAAATGCAGAAGAAGTGGGGTTGACTAGTCTAAATATGTATGGCTCAAGGGGCTTCCTTCCAAAATATTTTTTTTTTATGGAGAGTAATTAGAAGAAGCACAACTATTAATGACAATGTTCAGAGAATGAGGGTGCATTTAGTGTCTAAATGTTATTGTTGTGATAGTGAAAAAATGGAGACCATGATACATTTACTACTAACAACTTCCATAGCCTAAAAGTCATGGAAGCAATTGCTACTTGTGCAGGTATCAACATTGTGGGGGAACAATTATTTTCAATAATCTATAAATGGTGGTAGTATGACACTAAATCAAGATAGAAACACATTATGAAGACAATACCTACAATTATTATTTGAGAATTATGGAAAAGAAGGAACTTGATAAAGAATGGCAAAAAGGTTCTGTTCAACTAGATATATAATAATTGTCAATTAACTATGCACTAATTGATAAGAAGTACTTTTTTGGGGGCAAAAAGAGTGCCTTACAAATGGAAGAAAATGTTTCACTTATTTCAAAGATGGAGTCCTTCACTGTATTTGCATATAGTAAAGTGGTCTCCACCAGTTATAGGTTGGGTCAAATGCAACACTGATAGAGCTTGTAAAGGTAACCCAGGGTTAAGTTCTTATGAATTCTGTATAAGCTAATAACATTGGTATTATATATGCAGAAGCTAATAACATTAGTATTAGACCTAACATGGTGGCAGAAGTAACAACTATCCTACAAGCCATGAGATAATATCTACGGAATGGCTTCACAAACATTAGGCTAGAAACTGACTCAATGAGCCTCAAACATATGATTAAGGGGGAGCGGAAAACTCCCAGGGAAATATTGGACATGATTGAAGAAATTTAGGAGCATATTAAGATGAGTCATACACAAATAGAGTATGTTTTCAGAGAAGCAAATCAGCTAGAAGACTGGAGCATATTAAGATGAGTCATACATAAATAGAGCATGTTTTCAGAGAAGCAAATAAGCTAGAAGACTACATCACCAATGCAACAATTAATTAGGAGGATAAGCTTCAATTTTATAGTTTTATACAACTACCATGTATGAAAAGAAATATACTAAACATGGATAAGCAGTATGTATCAACAATTAGAATCAAAACAAGGAGAATTAGTGTTTGTCAAGAAAATTGATAGAAAGTAGACCATAATATTACATGACTATTATATTTACAACACAGTTGGTGGTCTTAGCATTAACTACATAGTTGTGTAAATCATAAGTTATATCAACTATCAAAAAGACTTTCTAACACCAACAAAAAGGAAGAGTCAAAGAACCAAATCTGAATTGTGCTACAGGATTTCGTTGAAGAGAACCGAAACAAGATGAATGAACAACTTATTTTTCTCCTTGTCGGCTTCAACTGTAAGGACAAATAGGGTCAGGAGAAGAAGATGCATAATAGGAATCGAAGAATGGATATCACGTACTCAGATCACAAACAAGGAAATCTAGATTGGACTCTTCATTTTCAGTCATACCAAGATGAGACACCTGCTGAAAAGAGGTCAGAAATTGGAAACTCAAGGTGTGGAAGGAATAAGAAGAGGAGAGAAAATACCTTTGAAAGCTGAACATAGGAATCATGTCATTGATGATATGAAGGAAATTTGTCACCCACTCATGGAGGAAGCTAGAGCTCACATTCCACAAACACATCCTACTCGGCGAAGATGCAGAGAAGAGGAAACCCCTCAATGTAGGGTCATGTGTTTTTATATAGCTGAGTTCCAGATGGGCTCAACTTTCCTATTTGTTACTTGGGCTATTTGGACCACAATGATGTACTGGATATGATTTTGAGTTTTTTGTAATAAAATCGGAGAAGGGTCAAAATTACCCCTGAACTATGCAAAATAGACCACTTATACCCTCCGTTAGATTTTTGGACCAAAAATAACCCAGTCGTTATCTTAAGAGACCACAAATACCCCTCAAGGGTTAACAACACACATGTGGCAAGCCATGTGGCACTAATTCC